>JAJJMB010012240.1:1592097-1635122 GCA_023531105.1 Papaver atlanticum
CGTGGAGTCTAGAGCTCAACTACACTTTCTATCCTAGTCCGAGACTTAGCTATAAGTAGACTAGAAATCAAGACTTATAGTTTTGGCAACTAAACTTTACAACAAGCTTGAGATAGAAACGCTTGTGAGTTCGACCGAGCAGCGCTCTAACACAGCTCTTAATACTACTCGCATTATGATGCAAAAACAAAACATGTCAAGCTGTAACAATCTGTTACAAGTGTTATAGTTGATTTGGAAACCACTACTTAGTCCATTTTATTCTATTTGTTGTGATGCATCTTTTAAAAAAAATTTAATGACTCCACTCAATCTGGATATGGAATAATCATTCGTGATTTTGCATGGAGATTCATTAAAGACAAATGCAACTATGCAAATGGACTATCACTGCGGAAGAAGTGAACTCAATTTGCATGTTTTGAATTGGATGTGAAGTTAGTAATGGAGGCAGTGAATGGGAATTACCAGAAATTAGCTTGGGAGAACCAAACATTTGTTTTAGATATGATTAATAAATGCCATCAGTCCTCTTGGACTTGTAAGTTCATTAAGAGGCATTGCAATAAGCCAGCAGATAAACTTGTTAGGCACGCTAGAATCTTACAGGGGATTAGTCAATAGTGATTTGTTGAGAAATCAAGAAACTTTTTATGTAGCAGATTTTGAGAGATTCTCCGTAAGTTCATAAAATTTTGGGGACTTTTAGAGTGATTTTAAAAAAATCTCAGTGACATATTGGAAAAAAAAAGGCATGAATGTGTGTTTTTTGCATTAAGGAAAGAAAACATATTAACAAGAGATATAAAAATTCCACTTACATACATCAAATTAGAAAAACAACTCCACAAAAACTATTTTACAAAATAATTGAATAAATCAATAATTAATGATAAAGTATAACTCTATATATGCATAATAGAAAATATAGTTATGTTTGTCAACTAAATATTAAAATGAACTGAACATGAACATTGGTATATTAATCTCTTGTTCATATTGGGTTAGGGAAATAACATCAATAGTTTTTTATTCTGTTTGCATGGGCAATAAGTGTAGCTTATTTGGTTGTTGTTATTACTCCCTCCATCTTTTTTATATGTCTTCTATTCTATGTTGGTCTGTCTTAAAATAGTTGTCTGCTTCTGTTTATAGACATACTAGGATTTAACCCGTGTCGTAACGGCACAGACATGTTCACTTGTTAGTAAGGCATAAACGACCTGATTTCTTGATTTATTTTTGGTACAAATCATTTGTTTCTGGTATGGTTACAAAAGTTATTGTAGTCACGGTAACATGAAAATTAGAAGTGAGACTCAGTTAAAATAAAAAATAAAAAATAAATATAAATACAAAAAGACTGAAGTTAGGTAGAAAAGATAGCTAAAATGGTGCCTTATTTTTATGTAATGTGTAACACAATCATTTAGCTGGGCAAGGTTTTCTTGCCGCCATAAATCTTCCTAAGGAGTTCCAATAAAGTCCATGATGCAAGTCAAACCATAATGCTTGAATTGTTAATCCAAATTCCAAATTTAAAGTGAAGTGTTAGTACAAACACCAAATCATGACCTTAAATGAAAATAATAAGTATACAGAGCAAATGACCATTTGAAAAAATAAATACAAAATACAAAAATGTGTACGTCTTAATTGATATCAGTTAATAATCATATGAATAGAAAAATAACTTTAAAATTAGGAAATCATAATAATATTAGTTAACAAATTAAGAAGGTTTACGATTCACTCATTTTGGTGTCGTAGCTATAAAAACTGAGAACCACCATGTGGCATATATTTGCGGACGTCACCTTCATCGCCTATAATGTGTAAACCGATTTTTAGCTTTAACCTTTTTAATTCATACTATTTACACCCAAAATATGAAACTAAAAACGGGTATCCATGAAAACACCAATCTATGGACAACATAATAAGAAGAAATCTAAAGTCATTGTAAATTGTATGTGGTAACACAATAGCCTAAAGTTGAACTATAACACTATTTTAAGGTGATTCAAGGATATCCAAACCTCATATCGAATCAAATATTGGTACAATATCATTAACTGGAAAAATCTAACAAAATCCTAAATTTTGCAATCGACTATTTTATCTTATCTCGATTACTCAAAAATAAATTTATATGATCACCCAAAATTTCAAAATCCGAATTGAAAATTAACAAAATCCAAAGAATTGAAAACTTTACAACCAAATACAAAAGAATATTCTTGTAGCATAGAAACGATTTAGACGAACCTTGAAACTTAGTAATTTTATGAGAGCTAAATTTATTACAGCAAATAAAAACTGAATTTATACAAATATTGCACAATCACTTTAGTTTTACCGAGGAAAAATATCATGCGTGGATTTATCTATTGCAAGGACAAATCTAGACCGCCACTTATATAACTAGTTAGCCAAGACCCTAATTCAAGGATCGATAAAAATCTTTATAGCACTCATTTGCTATGACTACATAAAGTGACATATGTTCTTAATACTTATCTATCATCATGTTTTTTGTATTGTAACCGAGTTTATATTATTAACTAACATAATTAAAATTGTCCACGACGCAACACCCACCAACATCATAAGAACCACCTACTACTATTACTTATTTTCCCACCACCCCCAACACCACTCACAAACACCAGACAACCACCAATATATTAGTATTATTATTAGTAATTAATTAATGGATATGGTATGATATATAATTAATGAGATATTTATTTATTGTAGGAAATTAATAAAACATTTATGATGAGAAATTAATGAGACATTAATCATATGGGTAGAAAATTAAGACCGTTGGATGTAATTCTAATTTTCAATTTCGGACGTCATTTATGTGAACAACCACAACCGTGGATTTATCTCTTGAGAGAGCAAATCAGGACCGCTCTTTATCAGTCTATAAAATTTAGACTGAACAAAACTTAAGTCGTCAATTAATTTATTTAACCAATTTATTTGAACACTAAAAACCATGATTTGTTCGATCAGGTACCATATATAGTATGGATACCATTTGGGTGATCCAGTGGTCATGATCATATTGTCTTATATGATCTGGTACCATTATCGAATATTTGATTTTTGTCCTTACCAATCGTGCTAAAAACAACCAACTACATCTTTCACAATACAACATTGCATGTTTTGTAAAGACACAAAACTATTATTAACAACTACTATGCACCGACACCCACCACCATAAAAACCATCCACCATTTCTTCCACCACCAGTAGTGTTACTGCCTCCACCACTCACAAACACCTGCCACCATTTCTACCACCCATTACTTCTTCCACTACCACCTAGTAAAATTAGTTATTAATAAAAATATGTATTTATATGAGATTAATTAAGGGGATATTTATAATAAAACATTAACTAATCATTCATTATAAGCAATTAATGAGACACTAATTAATAAAACATTCATAATTGTTAAGTTGAACAAACCACAACCATAAATTTATCTTCTTCCTAAATAAATCTCGGCCACTCTTTATCTAGGTTAAGTTAGCCAAACTTTGCTTTGTATTCTTGATTTTCTCATTAAACTATCAAGTAAACCCTTAATTTTTTATAATCATAAAATAACCCAATCCAAAATCTTAAACAGTATCCCCACATATAAAGAAACAAATCTATTTAATATCTTTCCTATTAATATTCACTCTGTTTAAAGAAATAAATCTACTTTCATATGAGATCGATAAAGCATGCCATCGATAATAACCAAAATTAGTGTGGAGATTTTTATTTTTATCTTCTTTTAAACATTTTCAAATGTGATAAAATTATCCGATATATGTTTGTCTTATATGCTACACATGTTATTTTTAAATTTTAGTATTAATAAGGGTACCCATAACATTTTCTCCGGTCTCCTTAATATTTTGACTTAGTCAAAACGGACTTATAAAAAAAGACGAAGATAATATCATTTTTTGACATTTAATCCTTAGGAAAAAAATAAATGAAAAGTCTCCCAAAATATCACCTATTTATGAGAGATTTTAATCAAGGTTTTTAATTAAAACAAAAGTCTCTGAGAATTCCTTCAAAGTTTTAAGAAAATTATTGATTTCAAATCTAAAGCAATAAGAGATACTTTTAAAGACTTTCTAAAACTCTCTATCCAATAACAGAGATTTTATAAGAGTCCCAATCGACAAATAAGATATTTGAATTTTTTTAAAAAAAATCCTTTGTAAATCTAAGTTCACTAACCCCTGGTTAAATTTTTCAAAGATCTGGTTAACACATCCTCTAAAGTCCTTTTTTTTTTTTTTTTTGGTTTTGACACATTCCGCCGGATTTAAGGAAACACCAGGAACCTTACAAACAAATCCATAAAAACAAAAAAACAACAAAAAAAACTCCTACTGCCTATAATAAACTTTCCCACTCCTATCCTCCTCAAGAATGTTATTCATCTCACTATAAAAACTGTCAGAACTAAGAACAATAATATTATCCCGCGGGTGCTTCCCAGCAAGCCAGTCTGCAGCCCTATTAGCTTCTCCACAAACATGAGAGTATCTTATAGCAGCAAACTCCTTCTGAAGATGCGTTATACGCCTCCAGATGTGTAACACACTCCATATAGGAGAGCATTGACCAGAGAGCAATCGATAGACATTCATAGAATCAGAGCAAACATGCAGTTTCCTGCACTTGTGAATCTTGGCCAGTTTAAGCCCCACCTCCACTCCTTGAAGTTCATGAGAAAAAACATTTGCAGGGACGGAACTACCACAAGCAGCAACAATAGTAGTACCATGGTGATTTCTAATGATAGCACCACTACCCCCAGATTTATCTTTTTTAGATCCATCTGTGTTAACCATCACTTCATCTTCTCCGGGAAAAAGCCAAGAATAGGACACCACCCTCACCTCCTTATATAAGCAATCAATGCCCCAGCCTTCCATAAATCTTCTGATATAAGGTTTTTCTAAATCAGAATCCTTTGCTGCTGCACACTTAAGCCTGATATCAAGAGTGATTAAGTGACTAACACCATCAGGACTGGGCTTCTTAGAGGAAAAAAGCCTATTATTTCGTTCCATCCATATATGATAAACAAAACAGTTCAAACACAATTTCTTAATAGAATTGACATCTCCATCACCTTTGAAATTGTTCTGACACCAAAGAAACTCTTCATCCCAAAAGCTGACCAACTCTCTATAAATTCCCAGCTTGATTAACAAACCTTTCCATATGATACTAGAGAAAGGGAAGAATAAAAACAGGTGCTCCTCATCTTCATTACCCTCCCCACACAGAACACAAGTTGCATTGTTCACAAGACCCCATCTCTGCAATTTTGCTTTAGTTTTAAGTCTCATATGACAAGCTAACCAGAATATAAATGAATGTCTGGGAATATTATTCTTGAACCACACCAATTTTTTCCAGCCCACCTCAATTACCTCTCTAGCGAGAGCTCCAAAAGTCTCTTTCATAGAGAAATCCCCAGTTTTACTACCCTTCCCTATCACCATGTCTTCATCTTTAATATCATAATGCACCCATTGAAGAATATTCTTACCATCACAATGAGAACTGTGATTACAATCTGGGAATTCAAGTCTTCCATTAACCATATGACCAACCACTTTCATTTCCCTATTAGGACAAATGATATCTAAACACTTTTCCACCATCCAGTCACATAACCTACCCTTAGGATGCCAAAAGCCACAATACAAGCTAGTATTTCCCCCAATACCAAGGAAGGTTCCCATAAACTGTTTAGCAATCTCTCTGAATCCAAGAATTCTCCTCCAGCTCCAAGAGCAATCATTAGGAACAACCAAAGACCAAAAACCCTTCTGCTTGATAAGATTAGAATGAATCCTTTGAGTCCAAATGGTATATTTGCCTGAGGTTAAGTATCATATATGACTTAAATTGGCCGTAATATTAGTTAGCTCCAAATCTCTGACTCCTATACCCCCAGCCTTCTCAACTATACACACCTGGCTCCAACCTATAGGATTATGCTTCCTGCCAAGGTCAGACCCTGTCCAAAGAAATCTTTTGAAAACATAATTTAACTCTTTTATCACTCTCTTGGGAAGGATGAAGCAGGAAAACCAGAAGTAAACCATGCCAATAAGAACAACTTTAATGAGCAATAATTTCCCTGCAAAGGATACATGTCTATCTTTCCAAGATTTAACTCTCTTAGTCACTCTACAGATGAGAGGTTGGAAGTCCACATATGGGAGTCTTGAAGAAATCAAAGGAATACCCAAATACCTAACTAGAAGCTCCCCTCTAGAACAATTCAAGCACCTAGTAATATCTTCAAGAACCCCAGCCTCTACTGAAGAAGAAAATAAGTCTTGTTGCAGTTCACCACTAGACCGGAAAATTTGCTAAAATATGTCATCACCTGAGATAAAACATGAGCAACTTTCCCAGTACCTTTAAAGAAGACCAATATATCATCAGCAAAACACAAGTGTGTTACCTTTGTGCCCTTACACTTAGGGTATAAACCATAATTGACAGAAAGAACCAGCTGCTACAACAGACCACTTAGGACCTCCATAACCATCACAAATAAGTAAGGAGACATAGGACATTCTTGTATCACACCTCTTTGATCACCAAAAAATCCATAGGGGGGGCCATTTATCATAACAGAGAATTTGGCAGTAGAAATACACACCATAATCCATTCAATAAGCCTCTCTGGAAATCCAAATTTCCTCATCACAACAGCAATAGCTTCCTAGCTGACAGAGTCATAAGCCTTCTGTAAATCTATTTTAAGAGCACACCTAGGACTACCACCAGACTTATGGTAATTCCTAACTATCTCATGAGCAAGCAAGATATTATCTTGGATAGATATCACTGAGATAAAAGCAGACTGACTAGAGCTAACTAACTCTTTTAAGATGAACTTCATTCTAGAAGCCATTATCTTAGTCAAGCATTTATAGATGACATTACAACATGATATATGTTAGAGCATAGCTCGGTTGAACCCACCAAGCATTGATATGTCAAGTTTGGTTGTCATATTTTAGTATCAAAACTCATCTAGAGTCGTTTGATTAAATACTAGAGTCAACTTCGTTTAGGTTAAACTAGAAAGTCTAGGAATGTTGAGACATACAAGTATTACTCTGAAGACCTGAAGAATGAGAAGAAGTAACGACTACAACGACGACATCATCCTTCCACTTGAGGTTAGTAATATTGACTTTAACTTGTTTCCATTCCTAACATATCTTTCAAGTCGTTCTATATTGAATACATAACATGCGAAGCTTGTTAATAAATAATACTCTAGTGGATAGACATGATCATAATAGTATGGTCATAGTATTAAGGAATTATATTACAAAGTATAACGCTTATCTTTTGAACTTCGTAGATATGACATCGACATAATCTTGTATATAGTTTTATGATTATGTGTATGGGTTTATCGTGAAGATTTCATCCTAGGAAACGATGTTTTACATTTGTTTAAAGGAAGTAAATTCGTGAACTTGTTTCATGAATTGAAAGGGAAATCAATAGGTATATTGGTCCGGCTATTCATTGCATATTATTTTGATGACCAATATGTGTGAATTGGTAGAACCGATCTTAACTCATGTTATGTACTTGGTATAACCGATCATAATACCTAGACTTATGATTTGGTATAACCGGTTCTGGTAATTGGTGTAACCGATCCTAAGTAATCACCATGAGATGGTATGATCGATCCTTGTAATTGGTGTGACCGTTTCTGGTAATTGGTGTGACCGATCATAAGAGGTTCTGTGACGATCCTTGTAATTGGCATGACCGATCGTAGTGACTAGTATGACCGATCACAACAAGGTACCATGTTTAGGTAGAACCGATCCATGTGATTGGTATAACTGATCCGAACCCATGTATGTGACTTGGTAGGACCGATCACAACTAACCATTGTAACTTGGTATGACCGATCACATAGTAGTCTTGGAATTTTGGTAGAACCAATTCCAAACTTGTTTGGAAGTGTGGTAGAACCGATTCCAAGATGCAAATCTGTTTTTCCATGAATTACATATTTTCTCATGAACTTGTATAGTTTCAGAATAAGGATTTGTAGTGAAAAGATGTCAACATACGTTGAACACGAGCAGTAACTCTTATCATTTATTATTCAAAGATATTCCTTAGTACTCAAGGTGATCATGTGCCGAAATAAATTAAGAATCTTTTAATTAAGGTTTTTGGTTTTATATGCTTTAATTACTAGCAATTAATGCATATCTCTAGAGAATAAAAATTGGTAATGTGCATTTACTAATTGGAGATTTTCTATTGAGAGATTTCGGAAATATTGGACAAGCATTTATTGGAATTATGAAAACCGAAATTTTCCATTCATTGCATATCTTGAGAATACTTTTGGTTTTGGAAATTCCTTGATGTCCAAACATCCTTGGTCTATAAATACCTAAGTTTGCATTTCTAGCAAACTATCCTAAGAGCCTGGCAAACTTCATTTCTTGTTGTTTCTGGTGGAATCGTCTATTCGGAGAGGAAAGTATCCTAATTAGGTGAAATATCTTACGACCGCTCGTTTAAAGACTTCTGTAGGATCAAGAAGCTCTATGAGTACCGTTGGTGGGAAATTAATCACATTGTTATTGTAGTTTTAGATTATTGATTTGATTGACTAACAGTTGTTGAAACTTTGATTGCACCTAGTTTGTTTATTCTTGTGAACCTTCTTTTTTGATATAAGGCTCACTCAAACTAGATCAAAGTATCGACAGGATCTTTAGAACTGTTGTTAGATCTAAAGACATATTGTGATAATCCATTGTTAATAGACTCCGTTCTGTGTGTGATTGATCATAAGAGTATTCAAGTGTTGTTGTGCAGGTATTTGAAGGCAATAAAAGATTTGAAGACCAAGAAGAATTCTTATTAGTTTTCGTATCTTGTGGATATAGTGCACAAACCTTGATCGACTAGGATCCAACTAGAATCGATTTATCTTTGATAGATCTGATTAATTAGTTGCGTGAGATCGGCATCACTTTATAGTTTCTCTTTGAGATCTATATCGATTGAGTGCAAATCTAAACTTGATTATTTCGTTAGTCATTGGATAGATTGATTTAACCAGACAAAAGAGTTTATTAGATTAAACATAAGAGCTTTTGTCAACAACTCACATATCTTCTAGTAAGATTGATTAGAGTAGTTACCAAACAGATTCTTCATTTGCTGTTTGAAATACGATCCAAAGGACTTGCTATTCACGTGCGTGACTCTAGAAGTCGAAGGCGCAGGGATACTGAGGGAACTAAGTAGCTAGGGGTAGTCTGCTTGGTCTCAATTATACGAAGTTGGTATTAGATTTTGTATAACTGCTTAATTCTGAGAGTATTCAAAATTGGACTAGGTCCCGGGTTTTTTCTGCATTAGCGGTTTCCTCGTTAACAAAATCTTGTTGTGTCTTTTACCTTTTTTTTTCCGCATTATAATTGTTATTATAATTAAGTTAAATACACACTCCGTATTACTTGATATTGATCCAATAGATTTTCGGTTATTTCCGAACCTATTATCAACTACACACTTTGTTGTCGTATCGTCTCGATCTTGTATCCATAGTCAATCACACAAGTGATCTTGGACCATGAAACCTACCTTCAAAAATACTCGCCAGACTTGGACTATGATCAGAAATCCCTGGAAGTAAAAATTCAACACTAGAATCAGAAAAAGCCTCAATCCACTTCTTATTAACCATTATCCTATCAATCTTTGAAGCAATTTTATGTTCACCCTCTTGCTTATTGCTCCAAGTATAAAAACGACCGGTGTATTTCAAATCAAAAATATGTGCTTCTTAAGTGCAGCATAAAACTCCTTATAATCAGAAGGGACAACCTCAGCACCACTTACTCTGTCCCCATGAATCTAACAAAAAATTAAAATCCAAATTCACTAACCCACAGTTAAATTTTTTAAGATTTAGTTAACACATCCTCCAAAGTCCAAACTTTATTACTGGTGCAATACTAGAAGATGCATCCGATGTACTTCTTATTCTTAAGCAATAAATTTCATTTTGTTATAAACGTGTAATTATGTTAAGAATATCTAGGGTGAATCTCGTTTATTACTGGGATGCCCTTGTGTCTAGCCCTATAAATAAAGGCTCTAATGTTTGTCTAACATATACATATTAATAGAATTTATCCCTTCTTCTTCCCCTTTACTTTGTGTCTCTTCTCTATTTTCTCTATTCACAAGACGTTATCAGCACGCTCTACACCGTATTTTGTTCTTATGTAGACTTAATTGAATCACACGATCACTCTTGTCTCAAACCGTGCGCATGAGAGACCATGGCAGGAAACTTGTCACTATAACACAGTAAAATTAAGTGATGTTTCTTTTCCTTTCCATCTCTTATGTTTTGTTTTTACTGAAGCTACCTTTTCTTATATTAATCATCACTTGATTAAACATTAATATTTAATTTCTTGAGATGATGCTTTTTCTTTTCTATACGCAACATGGTGTTGTTTTTTTTGGCGATAGATTTTACTTATCTTCGCAGCACCAATTATGAGAATATGAATTTTATTCTGGATTTTTTTTTGGCGTGACTAAAATCTGTTGGCAATCCTAAAAAGATATGGTCTATATTTATGGGATCGATATGAGTGAATTTCTCGAATAAGTTGATTTTCCTTTCTTCTCTTATCTTTTAATAGAGAAAGGGAAAATAAATAAATCATAAGTTGGTTTATAGTTTCTATTCCTTTAATGAAACTATAATCACCAAAAATTGGTGTTATCGCATATTTGGTTATCTTTAAGATAATTAATCACAATTCACATGCATGGTTCATAGACCTCCGTCCAATTAAATTTGGTATCTTCGTCCATTCGATGAAGATCATGTGATTTTTACAATCGGTTTCTGTTTTATTTTATTTTTATAAGAAACCATTTATCAACCACGAAGTGGATTTTCCCCGTGCGATGACTATGTCGACGTTTCTTTTTCTTTTTGTCGACGCAATTTTGGCGTATCGTATATACCAACCAGACCGGTATTGGTTTTCTCCATCAATTCTGCAGAAGGAAATGTTAAAATTGGCATTTTAAGAAATTTTAGCCAATATTTCTTTTTCCGTAGTTTGACCATAATCGTTTAAAAAAACCTTTACCAATCATGGTTGTATTTTTCTACTAATAAACCATTGGTTTCCATTTCTTACGGCAAACCGTGGATTCCTTAAGAACGAAAATAATTTCTTTATTTTCTTAATAAGAATCATATAAGCCAATTGATTTGGTTTTTCCCTATCGATCCTAAAGGGATATATAAATTATCGTTATTCTGATATTAAAAATTGCAAACACCAAAGATATAGGAGATAAAGCTAGCAACCCATGGGTCCTCATTGGTGACTTAAACATCACAATGGCTGATCATGAAAGGTCTAGCTTCACTAGCCCTACAACTACCACAATTCCTGAGATTAAAAATATCATTGATAGTTATGATTTATCTGACCTGGGTTTTATTGGCTGTCAGTATACCTGGTCTAATAAACAATCTCCTCATAATTTGATTAAAGTTAGACTTGACAAGGGTTTGGTCAATGGTCATTGGCTGAGTCATTAATGTAACTCAAAAGTTATCCATATTGACTCTATAGGCTCTGATCATTTACCAATTCTCTTGGTTACTGATCCAAATTCTAACCAAGGGAAAAGGCCATATAGATACTATAAATGTTGGTTTCGAGACCCAGCTTCTCATGAGGTTATCAAAAATGCATATGACATAGAAGTTAGGGGCTCACCTGCTTATCAGTTCCCTAATAGACTAAGAAATGTCAAGTTTGGTTTGAAAAAATATAACATTGAAAAGTTTGGCAATATTGATTATAAAGTGAGAGAGGTTAAAACTGAACTTCATACTCTCAACTGTCAATCTTTGAACCCTCAAATTGCTGAATCTATTAAGAATGTTGAACACTCCCTTGAACATTGGCAAAAAATTCAAGAGGACTTCTATGCCCAAAAGTCTAGACAAGATTACATTAAGGGCCATGATAGAAATACCAACTATTATCATACTTATGCTAATAGAAGGAAACATTTCAATCATATTTCTGCTCTTAAACTTAGTAATGGGAAATGGTCTAGTGACAGGAATAACCTTGAAGACCTCTTAATATCTCATTTCAGTGGTATTAGTACCTCTACTAATCCACTTCCTAATAGATATTTCTTAAACTGTATTGACCCTTGCATTAGTGATCTGGACAATGATCTTTTGCTGAGTCCTGTCACTATTGAGGAGGTGAGAAACACCATCAATCAAATGAACTCATGGAGTGCCCCAGGGCCTGATGGTTTTCCACCAGGCTTTTATATGCAGAACATGGATCTCTTGATAAATGATGTGTGGCTCATGGTTAGGAATTTCTTTGAGACTAAACATATCCTCAAAGAAATGAACCATAACTTCTTAAGTCTAATACCTAAGATAAATAATCCCTCTACCCCTGCTGATTTTAGACCCATCTCTCTTTGTAACACAAGTTAAAAAATTATATATAAAATCATTGTGAATAGGATGAAATCATTGCTAGGCAAAATCATTTCACCTAACCAGGCATCATATGTTCCCAATAGACATATTCATGACAATGTGGTGATTTCCCATGAGATGGTTCATACCATGAAAAGGAAAAAGGGTAGAAATGGGTATATGGGTCTGAAATTAGACATGTTGAAAGCCTTCGACCGGGTTGAGTGGCCCTTCTTAATGAATATCCTTAAGAAATTTGGCTTTTCTAATGACTGGTGTGATATTATCTATCAATGCATTAGTACAACCAACATCTCTATTATGCTTAATGGTACTCCTTGTCCTTCTTTTAAACCTTCTAGAGGTTTAAGGCAAGGAGACCCTTTGTCTCCTTACCTATTCATCATTTGTATGGGGTCATTTTCTCGTTATCTCTTACATGCTGAATCTATTGGGCTCATTCATGGGATTAAAGTTACTAAAGATGCTCCTAGCATTTCTCATCTGTTCTTCGCAAATGATTGTCTCATATTTAGTAATGCATCCCATTATGAAGCTGATCATTTAATGTCTCTTATCAATGAGTTTAGTGCTTGCTCTGGTCAGGTCATTAACATACAAAAATCTGGATGCTTCTTTAGTAAGAACTGCAATCCAGATTTTTGTGTTTCTCTCATTCAACAACTCAATATTAGAAAAATTGATCTAAATGAAAAGTACCCGGGTATTCCCCTTTTTATTGGTAGATCAAAGAATGATGCTTTTTGTCATCTAGCTGATCATTTTGATAAAAGAGCTGCTAAATGGAAGGGAAAAAATATGACACAATCTGGCAGATCATTATGGTTAACCATGTCTTAAAGTCTTCTCCTATTTATCAAATGAATACCTTTCTCCTTCCTGATGAGGTTCTTTATAAAATGGAAAAGTCTCAAAGAGACTTTTGGTGGGGGAAAGATCAGTCAGGTGGTAGTTATCCTATAACCTGGGACAACATTTGTTGTCACAAACTTCAAGGAGGTCAGGGTTTAAAAACCTAAGTCATTTTAATTTGGCTATGTTAACCAAAACTGCTTGGAATTTAATCCATAACTCAACTGAGTTGTGGGATGTTATCCTTAAATGTAAGTATTTCAGACATGATGTAGTACCCAAATCTTTTTTTATTTAAATTTATGGGGTGTGAGCCAATCCAAATGGATTGGGAAGCTAGATGTATCATTATGGTGCATAAAACCTAGTTAAATTTGCTCGAGAAACTATGTTTCTCTTCGTGTGAGCCTGCCCGTAGGGTGTACAGCTACTAATATTGTTGTTTGTGCTCAAACTTGCGGCAAAAGGACACATATTAAGGATGTGTGTCGAAATTGTGTTGGAAAGGGGGTATTTCGGACTTTTTGCTTCAAAAACAAGCTTCTTCTACTGAATTCGTTAATTCAGACATTTCTTTTCAATTTTAGTCTCTCTTCTTCCTGCAGCAAAAATAAAATCAAATTTTGTCACAAAATTAGGAATTTGAAGCTTGGTTCATATCGTTTGCTTGTCTAATTTAAGTTGGTTGCTTTGGATTTGTGTATTGCACAAAAGGTAGGGATTTCTTTCTCTTTTCAGTTTATTTCTCATGAAGTAATGTTTTAAGTTCTTATACTTTGGTCATGTTCATGATTCAATTTGATTGGGTTTGTTCTGAATCTGATTGGGTTTGCTTTGATTTGGTTTTAATTCTAAAAGTACTTTGATTTCATGATTCCAACTTGCCCTAATTTTCTTTCAACTCCATGATTAATTTAACTTGATTATGAAGTCGTTATTTCATCACTTTGTTTAATTGGGTATCTGGTATTCATCTTGTTCCTTTGAATCATCACTCAATCTCATGAACTTGTTTCAAAACTGAAATTCTGAACTTACGCTGCTGTACTGTTTGGTCAAGAACTTTTTGTACGGGTATGTCCTTCAAAAGCTTCTCCTATTATTTTTATATTAAATATGACTCTCTCAGATTTCCAACAATACCAAGTTTTCCAAATTCCGTTGTAAGATGAATTTCGCACGAATTTTCCATTACAGGGTACCAAAACTGAATTTTCTGAAGGACAGCACTTCTGTCCTGTTTTGTTGAGATATTTAAACATAGTTATGTACCTCATTACCTATGTTTATCATTTTTATGTCAAAGTTGGGTTTCTTATCTTTTTAATGGTACCAAATTCTCTGAATTCCGTTGTGTGATGATTTTTTCACAAATTTTTGAATATGGACTGCTGAAACTGCAGTTTCTGAAAAACGTAAGTTCTGTCAAGTTTATTTGAGGTACCTTGACACAACTAAAGAACCCATTCATTTTATATATAATTTTTTTTGAAAGCCTATCTTTTACTCTTTACAATGAGCCAAGAAACACTTGATTTCATTGAGTAACGAATTCTACGGAAATTTTTGAAAACAGGCTATGAAAACTGATACTTCTGAAAATTTCTGTGTTGCTTTACACTTGCGTTTGTGGTTATCATAGCAACTAAATTTACTCTTTGCTGGTAGTATTTGTTTGAAATGAGGCATTCTACAGTTTGTAAAGCATCAATTTTACTTGTATCAAGTCCCATAGAAACTTTTGAGTATATGAGTTTCAAAATGGATTTAATTCTCACATTCTTTTATTTGGTGTTCTCGATTGTTCTGAGTTAATGCCCAGCATTATAATGAGATATTTCCTTGTATTTTAATCATCTTTTATGCAAGGTAAGTTGTTTTTAATGGTTTATGAAATGACAGTTGTAATGGTTTGAACATTACTTGTACATAATGACGTTTGTGAATCAGTTATTGACTGTGTTGAGAACATTTTCTGTTTGTAATTCTACTGCTGAGATTGTCGGACCCTATAGGGGCAATCCATACTAATGGTGACCTGCGGAAGATCGTCCGGGACGATAGGGTGGTTTTCTGATAAACCTCGACAACTAGTTGAACCCTCTCAGTAGAATATTTCGAATTGTTTATACTTTAGATGAATTTTATTGAGTATTGCTTTCTAAAGCCTCGAAACTTTGTTAAATACGTGCTCATCAAATTTATGCATTGTTATACATTACGATTCAGTAACTCATTTTTTTTATCCTTACTTGGGCATTGCTAGTTTTTACGTTAATCCTCTGCTGGGCTGTGGCTCACTCGTTTTGTTTTGTTTTCCACAGAGTATGAGAGCGGCTTGAGGCAGTAAGCTTGTGAAGGCTTGGTGCGTAGAGCTTTTGGGGTACAAAGTGAGTATGCTCACTTTGGTTTCGTATATATACTCATGTGTAATCTGGTTCGATTTGGAAAAGAACACGACACAATCGTTTCTTGCTGTTTTTGTTTTGAAATATGATGTGTTGTGACTGTATAGGAGTGCTTGGAAACTTTTCAAATCATTGTACAGTTGTATTTAATTTTATGTCACTCTTTTTGGGTTACTGGGCTATGTGAATGAAACTCTTTCTTGGCACTGTGTAATAAAGTTATAAAAATCTAGTATTACTCTTGTTTCAAATTAGAGGAGTGTGTGAATGTTTAGATATGTAACATCAGTTGACTCTTTAAGTTTATAGTACAGTTTCCATAGTTCATTTTCTTATTAACTAGTCAATGTAAATAAGTATCTTTTGGTTATGCTTCATAAAACATTAGTCAAACTTTTGTTTCAAACTGTTTTCACCCCTCATGGCAGTTCGGGAATTTAGGAACTTGCCGATTGACCGAACTCCACGACCAAACAGAAGCGAAAAAAATAATTACGGACTGTCACACATGTGCATGCTCTCAATCACCCTAAAACCAAAGATTCGTCTTGGATTTGGAAATGTATTAGCAGAGTTTTAGATGTTATTAAGGATCAGTGTATCTGGGAAGTTAAGAAAGGAGACAATATTTTAGCTTTTAGTGATAATTGGATTGATAAAGCTAGTAACCCTGTTTGTCTTGCTTACCCAAACCCCAACCTCAAAGTTTCTGACTTTATTATAGGTGACACTAAACAATGGAACACTGAATTAATTCAGTGTTTTTTCACTCAGGAAAACTGTCAAAAAATCAGTAATATCAGGATACCATTGACAGGGGATGATAGGTTAATTTGGCCTCATACCAAGTCAGGAGTTTTTTATGTGAAAACGGCTTATAGAGTCATTTCTAGCCAAAACAGGCCACAACTTAGTCCCCAACAAACTAAACTGTATAAGGACTTATGGAATACACCCGTTCTTCCTAAAGTGCAGTTGTTTCTATGGAAATGCATAAGAAATGTTCTTTCTACTAAATCCAGAGTATTTAGATTTAATAGTGAACAAGATAATTTGTGCATTCTATGTGGTGATAACATGATTGAAACTGCTAAGCATTTGTTACTTCACTGTGCTTTTTCACAAGCTGTTTGGGTCCTTATTCCTAGTGGTAACCTAGTTCTGCAAGATGCAAGTGCTGGTATAGATATTAACTCTTGGATTGGTAAGTGGATTTCGTCTTGTAAAGACAAGACAATGATGTGCCAAATTCTTACTAAAGCCTAGACAATTTGGAGAGACAGGTGCTTCAAGACTTTTCAAGGAAAGTCTTTAAGTGCCACTACCACAGCTACCTTTGTAATGAAACTTGCTGAAGAAACTCTTCGGGCAGTTCCCAGTAATTCTAATTCAGTAATTATATAAGCCATTATCCCTCAAAATCCTTCTAGCAACTTGCCAACTAATTGTATTATGATGTATTGTGATGCTTCCTACATTACTATATCTAATAAGATTGGCATTGACATCTACTTTGTTGATGAAACAGGGAGCTATGGAGGCTGCAAAACAATCACAGGGATAGCTAGAGATTCGGAAGAGGCTGAAAGCCTAGCAATCCTTGCTGTCGCTGAATGGGGAAGGAGCTTGAATTTTGAAGTCATATGCATTAATAGTGATGCGAAAAATCCAGTTTTTTACATTAAAAATAAAAATAGCCAGACTAGCTGGTTCAGTAACTCTATCTTAGATGATTGCATTTTTGTTCTGAATAATTTCAATTTTCATGAAGTCAGGCATGTTAGCCGTAACTCAGAGTTTTTATCTTTTGCTGATACTGCTGCTAAACATTGCAGACAACATAACAATTCAGGTGAATGGCTGGGTACTACACCCTCATTCCTTAGTCATATGTAAAACGCTCTTTTTTTAATATATTCTCATTTTCCTAGCAATTTTTTTTTTACAAACACCAAGAGGAATTGCTGCATTCTTAAGTAATATTGAGCATTTTTTTTTCTTCCTCATGGTAAATCTCCAAAATTTAAAATAGTTCCACTTGTAGTTGGAATTGGACACTAAAGATCAATGGGTGCGCACCCGGCTTTTTAGCCTATATCATTAGTCATAGTAGTGACTAAACTGATCTTGAATTTAATTTCTTTTGAAAAAGAAGTGTCCAAAATTTCATTCCGAATTATTGTATTGTTGGCTGTGTAGGTCACAATTTTTATCTTTTTGGAGTTTTATTTACATATTTTATATTCATTTGGTTGAACCAATGAAATTTTTGGTTGATGTTAAATTTGTATGTCAAGTAGACTGCAGTTTTATTTTTCTGGACAATTTTTTTTGATTTTAAAAGTCATTATCTACAGTCCAACTGGTATTTTTATAATCCAGAAATTATTAGAGTAAATGTCTTCGATTTAATCGGATAATACTCTACGAAACTTGTTTTCGTATATGAGATGATTATATTTCCGCTATAATCAGGGGGAGACTATACACTACCAAACATTTCTCTCCCATTTTGATCAAATCGAAAAAAGCTGTCTACTAGGCGTGAAAATATCTCATCTAGCTTTTATATAATCTTATGTCGTTTGAAAAGGAAAATTCAATCACATCTAGCAAGCAAGTAGCATTTTTATAGGCTATAGATAGCTCCAACAGAGTCTATCATATTACGATTCATATTCTCAAAATTCGTATCTCCTCATTTGAGTAGTAGGAGATTATCATGCCCATGGGCGCTGGTACCAGTAAATTTTGAATTTTTCAAAATATGCATATACTTGAGAATGGTAAATGAAAATGATTGTCGAATATTCATTTAAAGTAGCTACTGGAATAAATGATGGTGGTTGTGAACCCCTTTGCAGAGGAATATCGACATATGTGATTGGTTGGCATATAATCCAAATTAGGATGGATTAATTTCTCGATTGACGCAGTTTTGGATCCAAGACTTAACACCTTAAAATTCCCAAGCCTTACATAAAGGATGGGCTACTCATAACGCGTTATACGAGAAATATGTTCCTTTTTAGGACGATTTAAGGGGTTTTTATTTTTGCTCAAACCCTGAGATTGATTCAATAAATTTTTGTTCTCTATATGTATAATAATACTTTTGGCGTGGTAGTCCTTGAAGGACTCATATTGCATTTACACAAGAAATGTGGTTGGGAACATATTCAAATTTGTAATCCTTGTAGGATTCAAATTATATTCAGACAGCCACCTGACTCGATTGTGTTAGGTTTTAACAATCCTTTATGTGTTTTTAGAAATTTGGTATGAAACCAAAGATCCGGATTAATTAGTTGATGATAGCAACTTTATAGGTCTCTTGAGTAGCCCTTAAAAACACAAAAATCCACGCTTTAGCAACATAATTTTTCTTCTTCTTTTATTTCTTAAATCTGCAGTTTAAATATTATGCTTGCTTAAAACTTGTCTATGATGTAGACTATAGTTATGATTTTGGTGCTTGCTTTCTATGATACTCATATTGTTGAGTTAGCATCCATGAATCGTCAAAAGTTGTACTATTTTCCCTTCATTTCAGGTTTTGTCCCATCGGGTTTTCCTAACAAGGTTTTAATGAGGCAACATCTCATTGAGGTTTAATTTTCTTTCAAAATGTTGATATTTGTGCTATTTTTTCCTTTGCCCAAATTTTTTCCCATCGGGTTTTACTGGCAAGGTTTTAGTGAGGCAAATTTATTCAACATGGTGGTCATTGGGGAGTTGTATCAATTTCGGTTATTTGGTGGATTCCCACCATTAACTAGGTCATTTTGTTAGACCACATCAACATAACTATCTCCTATGAATTTGGATATCATTCTGATCCATATAAGGTATGACTACAAATTTTGTACACCTATGGTTTTGTAAATGCGTATTGGCACTTTGTTGAAGAAACTACATCAACTATTTCTGCAAATCATCTTCGAGAAGCTAGTAATCCAATAAGCAAGTCCACAATGTATTTGAAGAAGCATGAAGACTCGAGAACACTAACATTAAAAGACTAACACCAAGGAAGACTTCATCAACTATTCGACATCTTCATGAAAGCATTGCCGTCTCCAGCATAAATTCGTTCATCAAAATTGGGAAGTCTCGACTCGAAGATTTGCAAGCCAAGATTCAACTGCATTACTTATCAGGGGGAGCATCATAGTAAAAGGTATTTTACGGGACAATCACGTTGTACTTCCTTCGTCAAGGTTTTGTCCCTCTGGGTTTTCCTTGTCAAGGTTTTAACGAGGCAACATATGCATGTCCATCTCCGTTCTAGGTTTACTCACAATTGTACTCTTTTCCCTTCTATCAGTTTTTTTCCCTTTGGGGTTTCCTGACAAGGTTTTAACGAGGCAATTAGTTTAGACACAATGTCATCAGGGGGAGTGTTATAAACGTGTAATTATGTTAAGGATATCTAGGGTGAATCTCGTTTATTACTGGGATGCCCTTGTATCTAGCCCTATAAAAAGTCTAATGTTTGTCTAACATATAAAGATTAATAAAATTTCTCCCTCCTTCTTCCCTTTTACTTTTAGTCTCTTCTCTATTTTCTCTTCACAAGACATTTTTCCTATAATAAATAAATAAAATAAAATGAAGTTGTGGCTCTCTAATGCAAGCTTGCATTGCAAATCACGACGTGCCAACGGACCCTATCTTTTCCTAATCCCTAAAATACAATGAAACTGCTACCTGAACCTCTGACCATCAGCGGTAGTGAAATTAGGGAGAAAACTTAAAGTTTCTTACTTTACTCGTCAGAAATGGAGTTCCATGGTCAAATGAAGAATCAATGATGTTTTAGCAGTGGGAAAAGGGGGAAACTGAAGCGTGAAAATATGTGGGCTCTGGCGCTCTCGATCATAACCAGTACGGTCATCCCCAAACCCTCCCATTGGGGATGCCTTACCAGCTATTCGGGTAACACTAACTCTAGTCAAATGGGATTCTTTCATTCTTTTGTTTACTTATCGATCAAAACAACAACTTAACTTGCTTTCCAGACTTCCCAATGTATAGAAATCATCCACTCTCAAATATTTTTAATTTTCATTTTGTCATTTAAAAAACTAATAACAACTGAAGGGACAAGATGTGGTTTGTAACGTGAAAACAGTAATTAAGATAACCACTGGCTTCCTAGAAGCATGAATCTATTACGTGGTAGTCAAGTTAGATGCTGTGTGAGTCTATTTTATGCAGAAAAGGGGTATAAACTCATGTTACACTAGAATTTAATACTGTTTGTCAACGTCTATTTCGAGTATATTGTATTCGTTTTAATTGGATTGTTGGTTTGTTGATGCGAGTCATCTCTACACGATGGAAAATAGAAACAAGCCAGCCACCCTAGTCCATAATGCCTGTATAAACAGACCTTGCATCAGTGAGCAGTTTGCATTAAAGCAGACTGACTCCTTATAATCCACATATCAAAGCAGACTACTGTTGTGCAGGCTACTGATTCTGTAATTTTCTCAGGTTAGTTTATGACTTGTTTATTGATTTTGTAAGCATTTTCTTTAGTTTGTAGCGTATCATTTTGATGAACATCTTCAGCTACAGTAATATTTTTAGATGTACTCTCTACACGAAATTTGGGCCAACTTTATTCAATCATTTGGCCAAACTAATTTACTTTCATTGATGAAAGCGATCCTATTTGTGTTAGAACTCCTAGTAGAGTCCCAAATGGACATGCTAAACAGGTTCTTACAGGTTTGATGGCAAGCTATTGTACCATTCGTGATGGTGTCATTAATGTAAACATTCTAGGGCATATATTTAAGTCACAAATTCGTTTCGGTTGTTTGTACGATGCATGCTATTATGTTTTTAATGTAATTTGTATTTTTAATGTCATAAATTAGCTTCAAAACAACTGCTTCAGCAGTGTACGGGTAACTGAATGGGTGACATTGGAGCTTATGCCTCAAACTTTTCTCCACCATCATTGGCTGTGGTGTTTGAACAACATGGATCACCTGATGAAGTTGCCAGGTTTTGAACTTGTTCTTTACGTTACTTGTATAAAGAGAACTCTTCTGTTATCAATATTGAAACGAGTTTTCTTTAATTTTTGTGTTTGAGTACAATTCGTTGTGTTCAATTGTAGAGTAATTGAGTTACCTCCCATTGAGATTAAAGAAAATGAAGTGTGTGTTAAAATGCTTGCTTCTCCAATTAATCCTTCAGATATTAATATGGTTCAAGGTTTGTAAATCAGTGTGCTCAGATTTTAAACATTTATGTTTCTTTAAATGTTGTTACTTCTCTAATGCTAAAATGCTTTCGTTGTTGTACTCTAAGCATTTGAAGTCTCATGTTTTGAATTTGTCTGTAGGTGTATACCCAATTAAGGTTCCACTTCCTGAAGTTGGAGGGCACGAGGGTGTTGGGGAAGTACATGCCTTTGGGTCTGCTGTAAAGGGTCTTTCTCTTGGTGATTGGGTCATACCATCCCCTCCTTCATTTGGTAATTTTTTCAATGTGGTTTCTATTGTGTTCAGCAAATTTAAGATCTCACAACTTTTGAACTTTTTCCATATTTAACTATTGTTGTTTTAAAAATATGTGGGTGATTAGGGACATGGCAGACTTACATTGTGAAAGGCCTGGCATAAAATCAATAAAACGTACCTTTGGATCTTGCTTCTACAGTCACTGTGAATCCTTTGACTGCACTACTTTTGCTAGACGACTTTGCTAAAGTTAATCCAGGTATTGACCAAACGAGACAATTCTGTTTGAATTCCATACATTTGAGTTTACCTGGTACATCTGATGAGGTCATATATAATTAGGGGATACTATTGTGCAAAATGGTTCAACAAGTATTGTGGGCCAGTGCGTTATTCAGCTTGCCAAGCTTCGAGGAGTCCATAGCATTAATATTATTAGAGACAGGTGCAAATTGTTATATTGATTTTTTTTTTTCTATCATTTGTTTGTCAACTGTCTAATTGTCATCATAAATATAGTTACTGCGTTAGGGAATGGCGTACCAGATAGCTATACCTGACATATTCGACACTCACAAACTAACTTGCCAAATACATGCCTATCCATATCCCTTTCATTTGCAGAGCTGGGTCAGATGATGTGAAAGAAAGACTTAAGAGACTTGGCGCAGATGAAGTGCATACGGAGAGTCAATTACAAGTGAAAAACGTCAAGGGTCTCCTGGTAAACCAATTTCTTATTCATTTTCGGAATTTGGCTTCCCTAGTGTTAATGAACATTATGATTGTACATTACTCCAAAGTTTGTGGCTATATGTTAGGGTGCCTTGCCTGAGCCTGCGTTGGGATTTAACTGCGTTACTGGCAATTCTGCTACGTTAGTCCTCAAATTTTTAAGGTGAAGCATGTTTCCAATAATTTTTAAAAGAATGAAATCTCCGTTTTCAATAAGTAGCTGATAATATTGACAGACGTTGTTCGAGATGTTGAGTCTCTGTTTAACTTAATTTTCTGTAAGCATCAACGGCATGATACTAAAAACAATTCCAGGTTGCCTAGTGAGCTGATAGGAGTCTAATTTTTGCAGGCAGGAAGGGACTATGGTAACCTATGGTGGTATGTCTAAAAAGCCTGTAACTGTCTCAACTTCCGCTTTCATTTTTAAGGTAGCGTTGCGCTGACTAGAAATCCCAATGTTTTTATGTCACAAATGGACGTGAGATCCAATATTTACTACTCCCTCCGTCCCACTATTAGATGACCTAGTTGAAGTTTGCACAATTCTTAAGGCAAGAAAGATAAAAGAGTATTTTTAAGTATCTTTTACAATTATATCCTTATGGATAATAACTCGTAAAATTTAGAAATGATTTATCTCTCAAACTATACCACGAATATTCGTAAATTTTATATCATTGAAAAGCATTTTAAAACACCTACGTAACGAATATAAACATGAATATCAAATTATACATATTTTTTATACTAACGATAATCAATCAAGAGGGTAGTTTTTAGAAATATTCCCTTGTTTAATGAGATAGGTCAACTAATAGTGGGACAAAATTTTAAACCAAATAGGTCATTTAATAGTGGGACGGAGGGAGTATCTTTTTCTGTATCAGTTTGGTCCACATTGTTTAGTGCGCTCTAATTCCAGATTGCTACAATCAAATCTCTTGCTGTAAAACTTCTTTTCCATTTCCTGTTTCCAGAGGCTGGATGCCAAATTAATCAAGTCATTGACTAATAGCACTTCAAGATACACTTTTCAGGAAACGCTCCAGTTGTGTCTAGTGTGCATATAACTGTTAGTAACTACTCTATTGCTCTTTAACTAGTCTTTGACACAATTCTGTCAACGACTCTATCTGCAGGATCTTACTTTACGCGGTTTCTGGCTGCAAAAAATGATGATCCCGGAAAAAATCCAAGAGTGCAGAGTTTTGATAGATTACCTTTTGAGTTTAATGCAAGAGGGGAATTTAAAATATGATTATGTTTTCTTGGTATTATGATTTTCTTTTCTTACCATTCTCAGGGATTTCATTCTGATGAATCATCTACTATTTTGATTCTTTGTTATTGTCTTTTTGCAGAACAGAGCTAGTTCCATTCGAAAAATTCCCCACGACATTGGATAAAGCACTAGGAAAACTAGGAAGCCATCCTAAACAAATTCTCAAATTCGAGGTCCCTGAGACAGAATCTTAAAGTGCACTTCTTCATTTCTCAGTCACACGAAAAGTTACTTCTGAGGTTTACATCTGTTTCCATTCACTTCATTTATTATTTGATGTGGGAAACCAACCTTTCTACAATCCGACCTCTCTACTTGCGGTGAACTTGTGCACAGCTGAGAGGCATTGTTTGTCTAAGTTTAAGGGAATCTGTAATGTGTTTCTGCGGAGAGTTTGTTGGTTGTATTTAGGTCCCCCATTGGGGCACCCGTCTCTGAGCATGTTGTCTATTTTGCTTCCTCCCTGCATTGGATGTGAGAAAGCTCATGAAACATGGGAATGGATAGCTACAATTTTTTGGGGTTGTATTCCGGAAGGTTCTCCATAAGTTTGTACTATTCTTATTGTGATTTGTTTCAAAAAATCAATATCATTTGTTTGTTTTTTTAAAAGTTTACTGTCCCGTCCGGATCCCAATTCTAATCTAGAATGTGGCAATCAATTTCATGGGGAAAACCACACCTAATGGTTAATGGTGAACATGTTGAGACTCGCTCCCCATCCAAAATCAGCAATGTCTAGTCGAGGTCCCTAAAGGCTTTCCCTTACAGAAACAGCGGCGCCAATGAACTCGAACGAGAAGTTGCTCCTTATAAACGTGGTATCAAAGTAGATGCCAAGTACTTCAACATTGCATCGTTTTCAATCCTACTGCATCGGTTGGGCAGAGCAGCAATGCTGAAATATGTCCACCATTCGGACGTAAGTTGGCGAGGCAGAGCAAGACTCCTTTTCTTTTCTACAATAAGCTAGTTTAGATTCTTTCTAAACGCCAATCCTAATAGAAATTTGAATTTTACATTTCTTGATTTTGATTTTGTACATTAACCTTGATAGTGACATAAATGAGGAAGGACTAGGGCTGCACATGGGACGGGACGGTACGGGTTTTTGCCTAGCTCAGTACCTGTACCTCCCTATGGCCGGTACATGTACTTGTACCTGTGCAATAAAGGATGGGACGGGACTTGTATCTGTTTAACTCGGTACGGGACGGGACGGTATCGGTTCTTTACCCGTAGCGTATGTAAAATTATAAAAAAGAAAATAAAGCAAAAAATCTTCTAAGTTCTAAGTTCAAATGAAGTTATGAACCACACCAAAAATTCCAAACCCTAAAATTACAATCAGTTTCACATCTAAAGAAATCAACAAAAACTAAATAGAAATGAACAAAAACTAATTAGTTTTCAAAAACCCTAACTATTATTAGACGTTATTACTTATTGCTCGGTACTACGGGACGGGAATAGCCTAGAACCGTTACTTGTACCTATTCTTGGCACGGTACAAGTTTTTGGTACTTGTACCTGTCCCGTCTGACCGCGGTTCCGGGACGGTACCGATACGGTTCTACGGGACGGGACGGTTCCTGTGCTAGGAAGGACCCCCTCACACTCTTATTGTTACACTATCTTCAAATACGCTACCGTATAAATTTTATTAAGAAAAATATCACCGGAAATGTGAGATAGTGTACGATAAAAATGTGAGGGGATCTCCCTTTATAACAAAATGCTAACTTCAATCTACAAAAGTTTAATAGTTCAGTTAAGATAAAAAAAAAAGGGAAAAACTATTTGTTCTGTAAAAGAATACAGCCCTTCTAAACATACCGAGGAGACGGACAAAATAAAAACCATCTCCTCACAATAAAACTAGGTCCCAGGTAATGGAGATTAGTAGGAGGCCACTTTTGGGCCCACTGTGAGGGAAGATATGAGGAGACGGTTTTTAATTTGTCTTTTACCTTGTACGTTAGGAATTTTTGAAAAGAATATTAAAAAGCTGTCCATTAACTACTTAAATTGAGGGTAAAGCTGTTCTAACGAGGCTCCAGGGAGAAGATTTTCAAACATGAAATGTATTTGTAAGGAAAAATATCGCAAAAATCAAATCTAGCTTATTTTAGTTTTCCCAAAACATTTTCTTTCTTTCTTTCTTTTCATTGTTTTTTTGGGGCGGATTTATCAAAGGATGGATATGTTAAATTGCCACGGACTAATTCCCTCTTCTTTTTTTTGAAAATGAAATATGGGACTAATTCAATGCAAAGAAGAAGAAAGAAGAAGGGAGAAAAATAAAGGAACAGAAGTTAGATATCCTTTTCATGGTCATGCATGAGTGGGCATCAATTGTCGATTGATACTTCAAGAAAAAAAGAGAGGAAGAAACATGACCACCATTACTAAGAGCAGTTCCTATGGAATGAACAAACTTCATGTTGCTCCCATTATAGATTCAACAAATATGAAAAATGGATGTTCAAACCAACAAATTTGTTGGTTTATTCAATGAGTTGGAAGATGTAGCGCGCGCTTGATGTAAGGACGGGCGATCGTGACAAACTCGCTGGCGTTGGAGCAAGAATCGCGCGCCCAGACATTGCTCGCCAGCGTGCAAAGAAGGATCGCCCACTACAACTTTATCAAATACTGTCAGTTTGTTCTGACTCCTAACAGTAGCTTAAAGATTATTATATTAATATTTTAAACTTTATACTATTATATATAGGTTAATATACTCTTCCGTTTCTAAAAAATAGACTTGTTTGGTTTTCACAAGAATTAAGAAAACTAATCATTGTAGCCATTTTTTCATATTTTTTCCTATCTATCCTTTGGTCTCCACTCATTTGATATTAGAGAATTAGAAAAAGAAATGGTCCCCTTTTTGTATTAAGAGAGAAAATGGAGAGAGAAGTGGTCCCCTCTATGGGTATACTAGTAAATTCATAACATTTGACTTTTCATATATGGAAACAAACCTATTTTTTTGACATACCCAAATAAGGAAACAAACCTATTTTTTAGAAACGGAGGGAGTTCATTTTGACACCTAACTGTAATTCAAATATTATTATATTAATACTTTGAACTTCATAATATTATATAGATTATTATATTATTGAATTTCAGCTTTATAGTATTATATATGAATACAGTAGTTGTTCGCGATTTATGTACAATCGCCCGCGAATTACCTTCATTAGCGCGTCTATTCTTAAGCCGCCAATCACAATTTACCATAGTGGAAAACACAGTTTTTTCATCCACGTGGCTCAACAAAAAATTATTTTTGTTCATTGCCATAGAAATTGCCGTATTTGAACTAACAAGGAGTATAATAATAACACGAAAAGAACTAGGACGAAAAATATTCACGTTAGTTGTGGAAGTAGGCCAGCAAAAAGATACGTGCTATTTGGATAAAAGGAAATAGCCCGAAAACGACATTAACATTAGCTGTTTAGTATGGAATATATCTACGTTTTTAGTCCCATTTGATGATCGAAATATACTTCCCATTTGATGTGGTGATAACAGCTCATAAGCTGATGATAGACATAGAAGAAAAGAGAGAAAGATTTATGCAGAAGTGCAGGATGAGGAATTGATTCCCCTTTCTTTTCTTTTTTCTTATACCTACTAGTAGGAATATTACTAGAGTTGCTTCCACGCCATCTTTAGAGCGTATTTATTGTCACCGACGACTACATCGACTCATACATGATGAGACATTTAGAGATGGATTTGTATACAGACCATGTCCACATGATTAATTCTTTGATTATATTACTTATTGCAGGCTTACAGCGATTAAACGCGTTGATTATATTAGGGTTCCCATTGATAAAGATGATTAAGATATTGCACGTTTAAATATACGCGGGTTTTCTCCTTCTCAATATACATAATCTATTATCAAAACCACCCAACAATTTGAAACTCAAACCAACAAAATTATACTATCAATCTGGTCATAGTATTTTGAATAGCGTGTGCTATGTTATTACCTGTCTCACCAAAAGTAAAAATGATCAACCTTGACAAAACTAAAACTTGTAAAATCTAAAATGAAAATTTAACAGTATGTATTTTTTATGTTATTCCAGTGTGGATCTAAGGTACCAACTTGATTATGTCATTCCACCCCCCCAGAAGAGGGAAATCTCATACTCCAAGTCTGTTGGTTGAGACCTAATTTGGTGACAAATGGTATCCTCGGACTCCTTAACTAATTTATGAAAGCTAAGTCATGGCCAGCATATATTTATATATCTATACTACTACTTATCTGTTATATGAGTCAGGTGGAATAATAAATTTATACAGTATGATGGTGAACAAAGGGATTGTTAGTTCACTTGCAACAATCACCGACATTATATGGTCTCTATCTCGCAATAGACAAAGTATCCATGTTTGTAGTATGACAGCTCAAATGATAAATCTCAAGACACTGTAACTGAAAACAACCTCAGTAAACGTATCCAAGTTTAACTCCAATTAGAATATCCTACTAATTGTACCACAAGACAGGCCCGCTTAACAAGTGGGTTACATCGTCCACATCAAAAATTGTCCATGCAATGATGGGTCTAGAATCACATTCGATTCCAAAAGGAATGATAATGACCATTCCACCTTCGATCTACTTCACTGGGAGTTAAAGAGGAAGGAATCCTTGTGGGTTTATTCCGGCTATACTGGATTCTCTACCTTTGAATACCATCTATCTGGCTCCTAGAGAGGAAAATCATCAAAACAAGGACCGGTAAGTAGCACCGATATAGCCCGAGAACAAGATTTACCGGATTGTTTTATCCAGATGACATATATCCCTTATTTCCATACTGTTTGGAGATTTGTGTTAGAAAATGTCAGGCCACCTAATATTTCGCGTAGCGCGTGGAGCTAGAAACGCATAAGAAAACGTCGCATTGTTCGAGCCACGACCACGAGACCTGTGCTGTGACTCTCTCAAAAGTTTTAACTTTATCTACTGAAAAAAAACCAATCCTAAATTCAAAACTACCGTTCGTTATTCCGTCTATTACTGTTTCCCTTTGCTCACAACCAACCAATTAAATGTCGCCACGTGTATTATATAATTGCCGATTTGGAATCACGTATTATTCGGTGGTTACGGATATGCTGTAGGAATGCCCTTTTTATGCTGACTCACTCAACCCATCTCTGAATTCTCCAGTAACGTACGAAAACAGACGAGAGGAGAGTGTGTTATAAGTAAGAGAAGAAAGAAAGCGGGAATTCTCAGCTCTGTCTACTTATTTGCGTTTTCTAGGGTTTCTCATTCACACTTTTCGTCCTTTCCATTCTTCCCATTCCTTTTTCTCCAAATTCCAGATTTCATATTCTGGTCTCCAACATATACCTCTCTCCTTTTCTTTTTCAGAAGCTCTGTCGGTGTTACTTCGCATTTCGATTTTCTCAGGTTAGTTTTCTTTACGATGCATTTTGTTCAATTTTCTAACGTTTCTCTTTGATTTTCTTGAAAGTTTATGGATTTGGTTTTTTTTTCTTTAGGGATCTGATTTTAATTTGTACGATTCAATTTTTTTTTATTGTTGATCTTTTTTCAGTTTTTGATCAGTTTTTTTCTTTCTTTTTTCTTGTTGAGGGTTTTCTTATTTGCAACCATTTTTGTTGAGTTGTGATGTTTATTTATTGTATATGAAGATGACAAGTTCACTGTTGAAGGTTTTCGATGATTTTGTTTTGCTGTTTAGAAAATTTGTCATGGAATTTTCGTTTTGTCTTTGTAGATCTACATAATGAACAGTGTTTATTAGAATGTAGAAGGTTAACTTCTGCCTCCATTAGATAGAGGCTACTCTGTAATAAGTATAAAAACCTGAAGATTTTACAAATAGAAAACTGAAGATTGAGTTTCAGCAAAATCGGTGCATTTTGTTCTGTTTTTCCTCTAATTCTTGGTTCTAATCCGTTTGTATTATACTTTAACTTGATCGTTGAATTCAAGATTCGCAAGAGTTTTTTACGTGTCAAGTACTGGAAAGAAAGATTTGTAACATTTTCTGCTACAGAAGTATTATTAGATGTGATTCTGGGCACTTTCCACGTGAGATTTGGGACAAATTTTGCGATTAAACTCATAATTCATCTTTTTTCCGGTTTGAATTACAGATTAGAAATGGCTCCACCTATTGACACTCCAGCGGCTACCAACGAAGCTCCAAAGAAGGCTACTGCACCTCTTAATGAAACACCAGTGGCTACCACTACAGCTCCAAAGAAGGCTGCCCCAGCAGTACGTGCACCTCTTAATGAAAGGATACTTTCATCCATGTCCAGGAGATCAGTTGCAGCACACCCTTGGCATGATCTTGAAATAGGTAAACGCATAATATTTAACAATATTTTGTCACAGCGTTATAGCCTACATTTCTTTGTTATAGATAATTTTGTATCTCATGAACCTTTTTAATATGATGCAGGACCTGAAGCTCCGGTCATTTTCAATTGTGTAAGATTACCAACCTGCGTTACGCAATTTCAATTCAAGAAAATGATTAGACCTTGACATCAAAGTGAAATTTGATTAGTAAATATCTTGTATGACCGTATCTTTAATGATGCTATAGTTTACTCTATCCTCTTTTAACATATCTACTATAACTAGTAATGGTAAAAACACACCTAATAGTTTCTTTCTTATAACTTGTTTTTTTTTCACCGAGTAAAATTACCTACTGTATACATATTTTTCTTCACTGATAAAAACCGTCTCGAATTCTTTTTATTTAATAGTTGTGAGAATCAAGATTCAATAGTTGTGAGAATCAAAAGGAGAGAAGCTAGTGTTGTAACTTGTAATCTTATCTTTTGTGCTTCCATGCTTTCTTTATGTGTCACCAATCCATTGTTGTTTATACACTGTGTTCTTATTTATCAAATAAAAAAGGGAAAAGCCTCTGGGTTTTATTTCAGGATTGAAAAGTTGGAATAATTGCTTTATTATAAAATAGGTTTCCTGATATCTACTTCTTGCAGGTGGTCGAAATTGGGAAAGGTAGTAAGGTGAAATACGAACTGGACAAAAAGACTGGATTGATTAAGGTAATCAACAATCCTTTGCTTACCCATCATCTCCACCCAAGCTCTCATCGTTCTCATATGAGATGCTACTTGGGATTTGATTACAGGTAGACCGTGTGTTGTACTCATCAGTGGTGTATCCCCACAACTATGGCTTCATCCCACGTACCCTGTGCGAGGATAATGACCCTATGGATGTCTTGGTTCTCATGCAGGTAAATTGACATTTTACATCATAAGTTCAGTGATTCGTTTGTCTGATTGGACCGTAAAAGAATCTAAATCTTGATGTAGTTACTTAAAACCTTAACTACTTAGTATTCAGAACATGGCTTACTTGTGCATCGTTGTCTTGGAAACACCTTGCAGGAACCAATTCTTCCTGGATGTTTTCTTCGAGCTAAAGCCATTGGTCTCATGCCTATGATCGACCAGGTAATATTCATGCCATACACTGGCTTAAGATTCTCCTGGTTTATGAAGAGAATCTTAAATGGCATCCCATTTTTCAATTGATACAGGGAGAGAAAGATGACAAAATTATTGCTGTGTGTGCTGATGATCCTGAATACCGACATATATGTGATATTAATGAACTCGCACCTCATCGTCTGGCTGAGATTCGTCGCTTTTTTGAAGATTGTAAGCCAACCTTTTGTTTTAGAGATCCATTTACACATAAAAGTGCATTAACTACAGATTACTTAAGTTTACCTTGTCTTATCTGAACTTCTCTTTTTATTTTTGTAACCCAATGGGAATCAGATAAGAAAAATGAGAACAAGGAAGTTGCTGTGAACGATTTTCTGCCAGCCTCTGCTGCCTATGAAGCTATCCAACACTCCATGTAAGTCATCTTCTCTTTGTTCTTTCGGCGTTGGGTGAACTTCCTTTCAACCACTTGCTAATGCTTCATCAGCAGCTTATACATCCTTAGAATTGAATTTTACATCTCATAATCTTTACGAATCAGTGTATGATTCAGCCGAATTAGATTGTAACTGCTGCAGTTTTGTTTACTGTGTGATTTATTTGTTATTGTCCAGGAACCTTTACGCATCATACATCGTTGAGAACTTGAGGAGATAAGTGTTATGCTCTGACGTGGGGGTGGTGAACTTATCTCAATATATTTCTTCTCATGAACATATAGTTATTCTAGATTGCATGTTCATGTTTTTTTTTTTTTTTTTTTTTTTTTTAAAAGATGCGTGTAATATTTGTACAATCTGGTTACTATGGATTTATGCGCTTCTACACCAAATTAGACTAGACGTCCAAAAAAGGAGAGAGAGAGTAAATAGCCTAGTGCTTATGGCTTTTGATATTACTATGACGCTGCCCCTTGTGTCACTTTTACCCTTTTCAGTCGCATATAATACAAGTATTACTTACTATTCTGCAATCGATTCTGTTCCTTTTTTGAGTTCTTCAACAGGTTATTAGCTTCTCACAGAAACGAACAATCAGTTTTAAATACTTGTGAACACGTTGAGGACTGGCCGAGTGTAATTGAGACGCTACGCTTGTCATACGGTAATCCAGAATGGTTTAGAAACATATTCCGGAATATAATCAAACGACCTTTTTTCGTTTAGTCAAATCGGATTTTCACTTATCAATGACTTCTCGTTTACCAGGTCCAAGCTTTGATTAAGTATGGCAAATTAATTCTCTTTCCGTCCCACTATTAATTGACCTATTTGTTTTTAGATTTTGTCTCATAAATAGTTGATTTTATATCATTTGATACTCATGTTATATTCGTTATGTAGGTGTTTTAAAATGCTTTCCAATGATATAAAATTTATGAATATTTGTGGTATAGTTTGAGAGATAAATCATTTCTAAATTATACTACTAGGTCAACTAATAGTGGGACGGAGGTAAAAGATTAGAGTTAAATCAAGGAATTAAGATTTGTTTAAGAATAGCTTAGTTGTTATGTTGATTAAGCGTGACTTACCTAGTGAGGTGTCATCCAAAAAATGATGGACTGGTTAGATGACACATAGCTACTGAAGTTAATGACTAAGCCCTCTTCTAACATCTTTCATTTCTTTTTTGCAAATTGGTTTCATTAAAAAGGACTAACTTAGGGAGTTAGGAACCCGCGCTACAAAGGAAGTAGAGTCATCTAGTGCTGGAGGAATTCTGCCATTAGATTTATCTACTGCTAAGGACTTAATAATACAGTTTGGAGGAGTTTCCCGGTTAAGAAAGTGAGAGTAAAGTTTTTCTTTCTTGGCTAAGACATCCGCTACATTGTTTGCCGATTTGGAAACAAAGAAAAAACCTAGAAAAGTGGAACTAAAACTGATTTCATTGGCTAAGCATAATCGCTTGATTCTGCCAAAAGATGGAGGATGGAACTCGATTGAGATAATCAAAAAGATTCCGGCAATCCCCTTCGATACCTGAGAAAAAATAATTAGTTGTTTCGTCCACTGAGTTACTTGTAGTAGTTTTATTGCTTCTGCCTCTTCTGGTGATGATGCTGAGATTGGTCCTGCTCTTCCTTGTTCAAAGTCACCTATATCATTTCTCAGAATTAGAGAGATACCTGCAGGGTCATATTTTGAATTCCAGGCTGCATCCACATTTATTTTTAATTGGGAAGGTAATGGTAGCTTCCATTTTTTATTTTTTATTTTGTATTCCAAGTTTTTCCGGACTATGTCTAGTATTATCATGTTTAGTGTTCCAAAATTTCAAACGTCTCTGGATTTCTAAAGTTAGTTGAGCTAAAGTTTTATGTTTTTTCTCGAAGACCCAATCACATCTTTCCTTCCAGATAAACCAAATTTTGGTCATGATAATCTCTAGAGGGATGTCAACACTTGGTTTGTCTAGCCAGAATTTACATATGTCTAAAAAGGTAACAGTATTATCAAAGTTTAAGAGGACATGGTTGGGGTTTGAAGCCCAGATAGATTTTGCAAAGTGACAGTGGAAAAATGGGTGTTCAATGGACTCATCAGAATCGCATCCAAAAGGACATTTCGGAGAGACTTCTCTCATAAACCTAGCCAGTTTAAAGTTTGTTGAAACTGCATTTTGAAGGCACTTCCAAGTAAAAAGTTTAATTCTCATTGGTATATCCAGTTTCTAAAGTTTTTCCCAGAAAGAGTCTGGCATATTTGAGTTGTTTGAGTTTACTGTTCTTTCATTCAATTTTTCATACAGAGATTTAACTGTGAAATCTCCTGATGTGTTAAGCAACCATCTTAACTTGTCATGTTTGGTGTTAACATTTTTGTGTGGTGCTAATCTAATTTTGCATATAGATTCAGCGATGTTGAAAGGGAAATTTCAGAAAATTAGGGGTGTATTCCACCTTTTAGTATTTGGATCAATGAGATCCGCTACAAGTGTTAGGTGTGTTTGTATTGTTCCTGAACTGACTTAACTTAACTCCTAGATCTGTTACCCAGTTGTCTTCCCAAATATTGATGGTATTACCATCACCTACTTCCCAAATGTTGTATTGTTCTACTATTTTGATACCCTTATTTAGAACATTTCCATAACTATGAGCTGGAAGAAGAGGCTTTTCCTTTGAAAGCTGGGAGTTTTCGGAAGTATTTTGGTTTAAGTTGAGATGCCCAAAGTGAATTCGGCTCAGTTAAAAGTCTCCATCCTAATTTTGCTATTAGTGCTAAGTTTGTTTTGTGAGCATTTCAGAAACCTAGACCTCCTTTTTTTTATAGGTTTACATAAACAAGAATAATATTTAGGGTAATACCCTTTTGAGTTTGTTTCTTTAACCGACCATAAGTCCCTTTGAATGTCATCTATTATATTAGTTATATTTTTTGGAAGTATGAAGCAACCCATTTGATAGTTTGCCATGCTTGCCAAAACAGATTAATTAAGAACCAGTTTCCTGGGTTGATTGATGACTAGTCCTTTCCATCCTTGGGATTATGTTCCATCCTATCTACTATTCCTTCAAAGACTTTTATTTTGGATTTATTTATGAAAAGGGTAGCACATAGGTAAGAATATTTTAGATCAATTTTCTTGATTTTCAGGAGTTTAGAAATCATTCTATGATGTTAAGGGTGAACTTTCTTACTGAAGAATACACCCGATTTTTCAAAATTTATTAATTGTCTAGAAGTTGTGCTAAATATTTCTATTATTTGGAAACTATTCTTACATTCATTCAAATATGCTCTGACGAAAAGGAGGCAATCATCAGCGAAACAGAGATGTGAGATAGGAATATTTGTAGGAGTTATTTTAACTCCATGAATGTGTTTATCGTTTTCATGAGTTAGCAGTAGTCTTGAAAAAAATTCCATGCATATTATGAACAGATAGGGAGATAAAGGGTATCCATGTCTAAGCCCTCTGGTGGGTTTAAAAAATTCCCTAGGGTTACCATTAAGAAGTGATGATATGGAAGATGTGGAAATGCATTGATGTATTAAGTTACAGAAGGATGGACTGAAGCCAAAAGCCTTAAGAGCAGATAATAGGAAATCCCAGTTTACTTTATCAAATGCTTTTGACATGTCAATCTTGATCCCTAGGCCTCCAGTTCTAGCTTTCTTTTTCTTGAATGAGTGAATTATTTCAGTTCTAGCTTTCTTTTTCTTGAATGAGTGAATTATTTCATGTGTTGTGACTATGTTATCCGTAATTTTTGTTTTGGATAGGAAAGCATCATGGAAAGGTGAAATGATGTCGTTTAGTAGTGGTTTGATTCTGTTTGCTAGAATTTTTGTTATGATCTTATATGTTGTGTTGCAAAGACCAATAAGTCTGAATTGACTGGTATCCTTGGGGTGTCTAGTTTTAGGAATTAAGAATAGATGTGTTTTATTGAGATCATGATTTAGAATCCAGTTCTAAAGAAATGTTGAATTGCTTGTATTACTTTTTCTCCTACTTTGTCCCAGTTTTGTTTAAAGAAACTAGCTGGAAAGCCGTCATGAGTTTCATACTTTTTAACACTCCTAAGATTTCATCTCTCGTAGGTATGAGTATTAACATATCATTATCCTCACTAGTTAAAGAGAACTGGATGTCTTTAAAAATATCTTGATTTTGGCTGTCAGATGTTTTGTTTTAAGTAAAGAGATTTTAAAATATTCAGTCAAGGTGAAATGAATTTCTTTCATGTCAAATGTTACTATGTTATTACTATTTCTAAGACATTCGATAGTATTCCATTTCCTTCTCTTTAGAGTCACTGTGAGAAAATATTTAGTGTTTCTTTCTCCTAATTTAACAATGTTGTCTCTAGATTGTTGTTTAGCTATTTCTTCCTGAGTGTCATATAATTTTTCCGATTCTGATAATTTTTCATGGATAACAACCTCTTTCCTGTGAGTATAGTTTGTTGTATTAAGGTTTTCAAGTTGTCTGAGTAGTTTTTTTTTTTTTTTTTTAGAGGGTAGGCCAAAGATGTTTTTTTCCGGTCTAAAAGTTGAATACCTAGTCTTTCTAGATTTTTAACTAGAGAAACATCTGGATTGTAATTATTTGATTGTATCCAGGATACTTGTACGATCTGCACACAAGATGCTTATTTTTTCCAAGGCTATGGGACTATGGTCTGATCCTACTACTACTAAATGTGTTAGACTGGCTTGAGGAAATTGTAAATTCCAATATGCATTAGATACAACTCTATCGAATCTTTCTTGGATATTGGCAGAATCTTTCCTGTGATTGTTCCAAGTATATTTATAACCTGAGAAACCTAGATCATAAAGACCTGCAGCTTGTAATATATTTTTATAATAAATGCTATCATTCTTGTTGAATGGTAATATAAGCCTCAAGATTTTTCAGATTGGTCAAAAATAATGTTCATGTCACCTATTAGAACCCATGGAAAACTGTGTTGTTTAATGTGGTCTGCTATCTCACCTAGGTAATCCTATGCTATAAGTCTATTGGATGGGTATGGGCTACCATAGAAGCGGGTTAGGAGCCATTTTTTTGATTCTATGTTTGTTTGGACTAAGATGTTAATCATATTAATGTTACACTGAACAATTTCAAAATGAAATCCATCAATCCAAGCGATTGCTAGGCCTCTAGCTAGACCAATTGGGTCTACCAAGTGAATGTTAGGATAAGAAGACAACAGTGATTTTACAAGAGGTTTTTGAGATTTTGTTTCAGATAGAAACATAATTTCATGTTTTTCATGTGAGGTCAGTTGTTTTAAGTGATTTTGAGTAAAAGGGTTTCCACACCCTTGTACGTTCCAAGCAATTATTTTCATGATTATGAATTATCCTTCAGTGTCTTAAGATTGAATTGTGTTTGGGTTATTCCTTAGGATAACTAAAATGGATAAGATGTCAAAAGCTAAGTAGAGAAAAATAGATTAAAAATTGTACTACCCAATAAATAGATTATAAAGGAAAAATAAAATCAAAGAAAATTACTGAAAATTAAAAATTGATGAATGTATACGAGTAGAAAGATTTAGGTGTTACATGTGTATCCTTCTGTCGCTTTGATGGGGAGTTTAGCGAGCAGGGAATCGGAAGGAATGAATCAGTGACCTTGAGATGTTCTTTAATGTTGGATCCGTATAGATCAATTTCCAGCAAATCTCCACTATCAGTTGGGAAAGTGCAAATATTGTCCGATGAAGATGGGAAATCAGGGATTGAAATTTTGAAAGTTGAGTTCTAGGAGAAAGTATGGATGATGTGTTTTCATGCAAATTTTGTAAAATTGAATGAGTATGAAAAGCAAAAGTTGCAAAAGAAATTGAAATTGGGGATTCAAGAAAATCTCTAGCATTTTCGAAACAAGAGAAATATAATCTTCTACCATGAATAGGATACGAAAAACCTGATCCGGCCAGAATCGGGTTATGAATATCCTGAAGTAGAACAGTGACCGGTTCCGTCTCAGGCTCAGCGGACCTAGCTGAGTCGATGACTCGTTGATTTTCCGAGTTGATGGATTAGAATGATTCCGATATAGAATTGTCTAGAGGAATAAAATTTTCTGGCAGATTAAAAGGAAACGTACGTTTCCCAAGGATTGAGGAAGAAGTTAGAGGCATATCTTCATCAATGAAGACAGGACCCAACACTTCATATTTATCCCCACTAGCAGCAGACCTAGGAGGTACAATCTCAGAAGTATAACTTCTAAAAATATCATTGAAAGTTTCCCTAACCCCAGGCAGACTCATGTAAGACTCCACTGATATTGTTTCTTCATGATGATCTGTTTTATCCTCTGTATTCCAAATTTGAACTTGTATATTATTGTGCCAGAATAGATCATCCCCTGGGAAAGGAGAGTCTACAGAGATGTCATAAATTTCTTCTAATTGTCTTCCTTGAATGATGGCACAGTAGTTCTCTTTATGACCAAATCTTTTGCAGTGGGAACATAATTTTGAGGGGAGGTTGAGGTAATTGAATATAATTTTTCCTACTTTGACTAATCACTTTTTAATGAGATGTTTCTCAATGTTTATCCATACTAATACTCTAGCGAAGCAATCAGAAACTTCATTTCCTGAATAGACTTGGCTAACTTGACCTAACTTGCTTGCTATCAGTCCCAGCATCTCTTTGCTTCTATTCTCATGTTTGGCATTGAGAATGCTAGCCCATATTGGTATTTCTTTCACAGCTTCAGTGGTTGTATTTATTCCAGGGAAAGCACAAGTTGCAGATATTACATTACCGAAGGGATACCAAGGACAATTGAAAGAAATCCACCTAAGATCCTCCGCAGAGTGAAATGAGAGTATGAATAAATTTGGGTCTACTTATCTGATTTGAACTCCTATGTTTGGACCCCAGAAGTGACTGAGAGCTCCTCTAACAACCCAAGGCTTATAAATCTCAGTGGAAAAATCTCTAACTAAAATACTATTGTTTTTGATACCATAATCTTCAATAAATTCGGGGGGTGGTTGAAGAAGACCTACATTAATGCTTTGGTTTGCAAATCTTGAGCTAGTAAAAGACCACTTAAGTGTTTGTATAAACTGCTACTATCTCCCATTGTTGAGATCAAATAAGAAAAGAGAGAATTGCTAGAATGAGAATGGTGAATACTTGCATATGAAGATGAGGAGGGGGGAAAACTTTTGATTAAACTATTCGGAAAATTAATTTAAACCAAAAGAAATAGTGAAGTACATGCCTACCCGTGAATGATAAGGCAGATTTGAAAAGGGAAGATAAAAAGAAAACCAATCAAAATTCGACAAGAATGTCCTATGTTTTGTGTACTTTTTTTTATTTGACTTATTAAACAGGATTGGGATAAGAGAAAATTTGAAAATACTAGGTTTGGGGTTTTGTAGCTTGATTACAGCTATCTTGTTTCCTTAGGTTGCATAGAATTGAGATGGACTTTACATCATTCTAGCATTTTTCATATATATCTGAAAACGCGGGGGTACCAAAATACACCACCACTTTTTTCTTAGGCAATCTATATGGACAAACTCAATACAACTCCGAGAATTAAACTCAATCAAGGAATAGTATCTTAGAGTTATATATTTTTCTCTTGTGCTTAGAACGTTTACAGAACCAAATCTGTGAACCTAATCACAAAGAGATAACTTGGACGGTACCAAAGACCAACATCCAAGAATCAATCAAGTCGTATCCAACAAACTAGGCCGGATATCTCTACTATGATTGATCAACGCACAACCTATGATATTTTAATTATAAAGATAAACAATATAATTCGGAAAAATAAATAACACAGATACCAGAAGTTTTGTTAACGAGGAAACCACAAATGCAGAAAAACCCCGGGACCTAGTCCAGATTGAACACCAAACTGTATTAAGCCGCTACAGACACTAGCCTTCTACCAAATAACTTGGGACTGGAATGTAGTTGAGCCCTAGAAGGTATCCCACGATTAAGGTACGATCGCGCTCCTTATGCCTCTTGAATCCCACCAGGACTCCGCGCAATCGATTCCCTTAGATGACGTCACACCAACTTATAGTTGAAGCAATTAAAGACTTTAAACCAAATCTGCCTCCCACAGATTAAGCCTATAAAATTTATTTCCTGATTATTATCGAAATGTATGATCAAGATGATGAAAATCGATAGCAATTTGACAAAAGTCTAGCTATCCTCAAAATCCGGACTTATGTAACCCGAAGTGCAGCCTAGATTATTATTCACCTCACAAGTATAAAACTTGTGGAATCAACAAAGTCTGAGACGAAGAGAACTTTGATGATCACTATCTATCTTGATCGTTGGAGCAAGCTCTACAAACAATCAAGATCAGGATACTCGAGTTATCAATGAAAGATAACTGGACCTGGCTTCACGAATACCAATGAAGTCTTAATAGTCGCAAAACCTTAAAAGGGTTTCTGGAGAGGACGACTCTAGATACAACTAGGAAACACCAAAAAGTAATGTCAGGATTCAAAGATCCCAGTTGCTTGGAGTTCCCCTTTTATAGACATTTGAAGTATAGGTTGCTTTAGGTTTAAGCTAAGATAGATTTGGAACCAAGCAAACAATATCCACCGTTAGATGAATATTTGAATATGATTCACATAAATAAGATATACATTTTGGTTAGGTAAAACCGTAACCGAATCATGTACAAAGACTATGTTCAACATGGTCAACCGAAACTAGCCGGTTTGAACTTAAAAGTTTAATCTTCATTTTTCATGAACACATAAGACATTAACTCTGAGTTCACAAACATGTGATCAATTAAGTCTAGTGTTTATAGAGAATTAATTAAATGTTAATTATCTCGAAGAAATAATTTAAACACACTTGAAAGCATAATTGACATGATTAGTAGATGTACAAGTACAAATACATAGTAGTTCGTGAGTCGGTTCAGTCACAGTTTGCAAACCGGTTTGAAAATTTTAAACCAAAACCAATTTTCGGAGTTCACAGAAGTTTTTAGGTTTGCGTACCAGTTTGCAAACTTTCCACCAAACCTGAGTTCCGGAGTTCACAGAACTTTTAAGGTTTGCGTACCGGTTTGGAAACTCAACGACTATCGCCGGTTCCGGAGTTCACGGAACTGAATTGGTTTGCATACCGGTTTGGAAATGCTATCGAGTTCAAGAACACAGAACTTTTTTAGCTTGCGTACAGTTTGGATACTCACCCCCGGTTACGTAACCACAGTAAAAGAATGGTTTGCATACGAGTATGCACACCGATCCGGTTCATGAGTCACACAGATTTTCATATGATATTCATAAGAATATGTTAACCACTAATCTGTAAGTCGATATGTATATAGATACTCCGCTACTTGTACGAATACATGTAATACGAGTTCAGATTTATAACAGTTTTCCCAGTAAAACTGATACCACTTGAAAAGACGAGGGTACCCAAATACACCACAATCTTTTTATTTTCAACCTATAAGTCCTCTTACCGGAAGTGATCGTCTATGGAAAAAGTCGAGACAATGCAACAAATCGGTATTCACACTTTGTGTAATTGTCTATGGATACGAGATCGAGACAATACGACTACCAAAGTGTGATACTTGATAATAGATTCGGACTTAACCAAACTATATAGGATCACTATTAAGTATATCAGAGTTAACGTTTGTGTAATTTACTTTAAATTATATAAACAAATATAATTGCGGAAAACAAAACTAAATCACATAACAATATTTTGTTAACGAGGAAAATTGCAAGTGCAGAAAACCCCCGAGACCTAGTCCAGAATTGAATACTCTCAGAATTAAGCCGCTATACAAAATCTACATCAACTTCGTATAGTTGAGACCAAGAAACTACCCCTAGTTCACTTAGTTTCCTCAGTATCCCTGTGCTTCTAACTTTGAAGGTCACACACTGGTACAATTCATTTGGATCGTGTTCCAAACACTAAATGTAATGACTCGTCCCTCCACCGATATTGTCCCCACTTAGCCACTGCGGTTATCCGGCAGTGTGGGGTTTTCAACGGGCATCGCTGCGGTAATCCAGCAGTAACTTCCCAGGAGGTCACCCATCCCAGGATTGCTCCCGCCCAAGCACGCTTAACTGCAGAGTTTACATCCAACTCTGGAGCCGATTGTGCTGAAAAGGCCTCGGAGTTAGGAAAAGTCAAATCTGAAAAAGTGGGGGTACAACAACCGCACCCAATATTTCGCTTAGCAATCTGTAAGGACTAACTCCAATATACTTTTAAGAGAATCAACTAGAAAGACAGACTCAATCTTAATAAAAAGTATATCAAAGAGTTATATCTCAATTTCTCGATTCCATCCTTACTCAAACAAAAAGAAATCTGCGAGCCTGATTGAATACAAGAGAAATACCTTGAACGGTACCAAAGACCAATGTTCAAGGATCAATCAATTTCAATCAACAACCAAAGGTTGGATTTACCAATTGATTGATTCAACGCACAACCTGTGATATTTCAATTATTTAACAAAATATAATGCGGAAAAGAAATAGCACAGACACCAGAATTTTTGTTAACGAGGAAACTACAAATGCAGAAAACCTCCGGGACCTAGTCCAGATTGAACACATACTGTATTAAGCCGCTACAAACACTATCC
>JAJJMB010012240.1:1635132-1681296 GCA_023531105.1 Papaver atlanticum
ACCGGTACGCATACTTAAGTACCCAGATTGAGCTTTTTTTTAATTCAAAAACTCCAGCAGAAATTCACGGGATGTGAACTTCCGGCAGTACGCGTACAGGTACGCGGACTTAGCTCCGGTTATCCTAAACAGCAAAGTACGCATACTTTGGTTCAAGGATTTTGGACTTACACAAGTATGAGTTCACATACAATGTTTATATCCAATCATGGTTATATATTCTAAACTCTCATTTCAATCATTGAAACATTCTTAGAGGATGTTATATAGTGGTTATTCACACACACCATTTTTCATCAAAGCGATTTTCAAGAGATTGAAACAATCAACATGACTTTCGTCACGAGTAAAGATGAACTTGGCAAAAGCGAAAGCTTACCAACACATATTTCAAGAAACAGATAAGCGAGATAAACTCGGCTCGAAATAGCAAATGTGTATAATCGAAGTCTATATAGCAATACGACTTTTGTCTCAAGATAGGAGATACAGTAGATAGACTTTTGAGTGATAGATAAGTTCAAGTCTCCGCATACCATTTTGTCGATGAAGTTCCACCAGTTCCTTGAATAGTTCTTCGTGTTTGTATGATGAACAACGTGGAGTCTAGATCTCAACTACACTTACTATCCTAGTCCGAGACTTAGCTATAAGTAGACTAGAAATCAAGACTTATAGTTTTGGCATATAAACTTGACAAACAAGCTTGAGATATCAACGCTTGCAAGTTCGACCGAGCAGTGCTCTAAAAATCTCCCCCTTTGTCAATTTTAGTTACAAAACTATCAATACATATGGAATACAAAATAAATAAACTTTGCAGCTTCTCATCCACATGTTTGATCTCCTTGGTTCTTCAACATTACTCGAAATCTTCGTCACTTCCAAGTACTCCATTGATTCCAAAGATATTCATATCATCATCACCGTTGTTGAAGATTCATAGCCATAACAATGAGAAAACAATAGCTCTCAATCATTGTTACACAGTGTCATAGTATTATTACACAGCATCAAAGTTCAATTGTATCACAACTTTGGCAACAATACTATGGTGATATGTATTACTCCCCCTTAGTCAATACTTCATCTCACATGGAAACCACTCCCCCTTACATAATGATCCGATAACTATATGTATTTGTAGGGTGAACTACACATTAATTCTCCCCCTTTTTGTCAATAAAATTGGCAAAGGTACGAAAACTAGTGGGATCCTAATGAAATTTCCATAGAGACATTTCATGACCAAAAGAAAGTACATATCAACTTTTTAGGTGCAATCATATAGCCGAAACTAAATGCATTCATCAAGGAGTTTATAAAGATACAAGATAACCCCTATAATATTCCACAACCACACTCCCCACAAAGATTTGGCAATTTAGGGAGAGTTTAGTTAAGAACTCTCCCCCATAAAATGTCATTCCCAAAAGAACAACAAGAGCGACCTTACTTTCACAAGAAAAGAAGGATTTATTTGGACATTAACAAATTACATAAGAATATGAATTTGTATCTAAAAACTCAATTAAATTAACCACAAGAGAACCCATGATTAATTTAATCGGAAATGCTCACATAAGAGAACTTACGGAGCCGCACAGTATTTACATAAAAATATGGATCAGGGAAGATCAATACTACGGAATAAGCAAAGATTCATTCTATTCTTTATCACCATTTGCACAATGATATATAATAGACTTAATCTTTGTAAATAAAAGCTCATCCTATCTTCCATCAATATTTGCATAATGACATAACAGGTTTATCTTTTGTTTGTCAAAAGTTCATTCAATCTTTTATCAATACTTGCATTTCGACATATAAAAGACTTAGCTTTTGACCACGTATGGGACAATCATAGTTCACGGACGCAAACACACATATCCCATAACAAGTTGCAATATATAAAACCATAAATATTAATACTGCAAAATCATCTTCCAAATCAACTTTAGAGTTTAAATAAATAAATCCAAAAACATTGCAAGATGAAAATCGTTGGAAATAGCTATGTGTAATCACAAAAACGGCTATTCAAAACCCTAGTTATCCTTCTTAAAAACACAAGAATAAATTATCATAAGAAGTTTCCTAGACATTGAGACCTTTGAAAAATTCTTTATCGTCCCCGAACCCCTTGTCTTCAACAGCCATGGGAGCATATGGTTCGTGAAGAAAGGAGTCAATTCCAACAAACCTTCTGGGCTGATGATGTCGAACCAGGGTCTTATGAATTTCAAGAGTTCTCAAAACAACAACCTTTATTTGTTGAATCTCCTTTCTTGTCTCCTTCAACTCTTTAAGAACATCAGAAAACTTCTGAGAATATGAAGGAACAGCTCTGTGCTTCCTCACATTCCTTCTTTTTCTTTTTAAAGTTGGAGGTAACGGGGATCTTTCTTTTTCCTTCATGATTGATGGCTTAACAATCATATTAACCTCTTTTCCATCAGAAGACATAATGCTTGGAGTATCCATATACGCACGGGTTTGTGGGAGGAAATCACAACTTAAACTCAACAAGCAGTCTTAAGTTAAAAAGAGTCTCAGAGAAGGAAAAAGAATGTAGGGTTACGAAACCTTTAAACACAAGTTCGCACACGCACAACTCACAACCCTAAGAAAGGTAGAATTGTCGAGAATAACCCTCTTTTATTGATTGACCAGGAAAGTCCTTTCCAATATCGATTAGATATGGAAGAATTCCAATCTTGCAGAACAGACAAAGCTAAAAAAGAAAAACAAATTTAAAACCACTTCTCTTTTTCCAAAGCCTTGGATGTGCAAAATCTTGTCTCTTTTGATCAGGCACATGAGACAAGATGCACTAACCCACACAATTTAAGTTGTGCCGGGGTGAACAATAATCTGTTCACCATATCCTTTTTATTGGAATTCATAGAACCCTGTTTCTCATAGTGTTTAGACCATAAACTTCTTTAAAATGGTCTTGTCTTATCCTTGGAAACTAACTTCTTCGACGAAGATAAAATCTTACATACCTCAGCGGTCTTTTGAACAATTTTGAGCTTGTTTTCTAATCAATTCGCACTTCGTTGAAGTTTGTTGACATGCCTCAATTTGTGTTTGTACTTGAAACACTTTGACAGTTCATGACCCTTGAGTGAAAAATAGGAGCACGTCAACCTGGAGTATGATTCAGATACCCGAGATGTGCAAGATGCTAAACACATAGTGGAACCTGAAAAATTTGACAGAGAGTTTCCAATAGAAAGGTCAACATTTTCTTCCAGATTAGTTAAGTTCTCTTCTGAAAGACTATCGAGATTGATGTATATATTGCTACAGTTATCAAAATCAATATTTTCACCGAGAAGCGCAATACTTGATTTTTCGTCTTCATTAGAATCATAGTTGTCAGACATTTCATCAAGAGTTGCAGCTAGACCTTTGTTCCCAGTGTATTTTTTCCGATTTGGACACTCATTTGCAAAATGACAAAAACCTTTACACTTAAAGCACTGAGGCATATCCTCGTCATCAGTTTCATCAATATCCCTGTTTTTAAGAGGAACACGATTATGGGGTTTGTCTGATGACCTGGTTTTATCTCTGGAGAACCGTCTACTTCTCTTCAAAAGAAGGTCTCTAAACTTTCTTGTGATCAACGAGACTGACTTGTAAAGATCTTCATCTGATGAATCAGCCTCAGAAAGATCATCTTCAGAGATGCAAACACTTTTACTTTTATCAAGTAATTTAGTGTTCTTTTGTGCTTTGAAAGCAACATCCTTTCCAGATTTGGATGTATGCTCATGATCAAAGATCTTTAACTTCCCAACCAAAGTATTTATGGAAAGCGTGGCGAGATTATTTCCTTCAACGATGGCATGCTTCTTAGAATCGTATCTGGATGGCAGAGATCTTAGAATCTTCATCACAATGTCCTTTTCAGGAAAAGTTTTACCCAATGTAAAGGATGCATTAACAATTTCAGACACTTTGTGATCAAACTCATCAAATGAATCTTCATCTTCCATACAAAGGTTTTCCCAATCAGAATTTAGGTTTTGAAGCCTAGCTTCTTTTTCACAGGTATTCCCTTCAAATACGGTTTCTAAGATATCCCAAGCTTCTTTAGACTTCGTGCAAGTAGTTACATGATGCTGAAGGTCTGGGGTAATGGCATGTATGATAGCATTTAAGCCGTCAGAATTTTGCTTTGCAACAAGGATTTCTTCTGGACTATATCTACCAATATCCTTAGGTATAGATACATCGCCTCCTGTATTAACCGGAGGATCATAGCTATTAAAAAACGTACCCATTATTGAAAATCACGAGATTGAAGAAAAGCACGCATAACGATTTTCCACCACAAGTAGTTTGAGCCATCAAGATTGGTAGTACGTTTATGGAGATAGAATTTCTGTCCATAGAGTCAGATCGCTACAAACACAGACTTATAAGGTCTTTAATGTGTTTGCCTGCTCTGATACCAATTGAAAAAGTGGAGGTACAACAACCTCACCCAATATTTCGCTTAGCAATATGTATGGACTAACTCCAATATACTTTCAAGAGAATCAACTAGACAGTCAGACTCAATCTTAATAAAAAGTATATCAAAGAGTTATATCTCAATTTCTCGATTCAATCCTTACTCAAATAAATAAAAATATACGAGTTTGATTGAATACAAGAGAAATACTTTGAAAGGTACCAAAGACCAATGTTCAAGGATCAATCAATTTCAATCAACAACCAAATGTTGGATTTACCAATTGATTGATTTAACGCACAACCTGTGATATTTCAATTAAATTATAAAATATAATGCGGAAAAGAAATAGCACAGACAACAGAAGTTTTGTTAACGAGGAAATTGCAAATGCATAAAAACCCCGGGACCTAGTCCAGATTGAACACACACTGTATTAAGCCGCTACAGACACTAGCCTACTACAAACTAACTTCGGACTGGACTGTAGTTGAACCCCAATCAATCTCATACTGATCCAAGGTACAGTTGCGCTCCTTACGTCTCTGATCCCAGCAGGATACCACGCACTTGATTCCCTTAGCTGATCTCACCCATAACTAAGAGTTGCTACGACCCAAAGTCGAAGACTTTAATAAAAAAATCTGCCTCACACAGAAAAGTCTACAGAAATAGATAAATCTGTCTCCCACAGATATACCTACGAGTTTTGTTCTGTCATTTGATAAATCAAGGTGAATAGGAACCAATCGATAACTCGGACCTATATTCCCGAAGAACAGCCGAAAATTATCAATCACCTCACAATAATCTTAGTCGACTAGCGAAACAAGATATTGCGGAATCACAAACGATGAGACGAAGATGTTTGTGACTTCTTTTCTATCTTGCCTATCGGATAAATTAATCTAAAGCCAATCTTACGATTGTACTCAAATACGATAGAAACAGCAAGATCAGATCACGCAACTACATAGAAAATAGTTGGGTCTGGTTTCACAATCCCAATAAAGTCTTCAAGTCGTTAACCTACAAGGTCTCGATAGAAACCTAAGGTTAAAGGATAATCGACTCTAGCTTATACAACTAGTATCACACAAGAGGTGTGGGTATTAGGTTTCCCAGTTGCTAGAGTTCTCCTTTATATAGTCTCCAAATCAGGGTTTACAATCTAAGTTACCTTGGTAACAAAGCATTCAATATTCACCGTTAGATTAAAACCTGATTAGATTCAACCGTTAGATCGAACTTAGCTTGTCATACACAAATGAAATGCACGTTCATTTAGGTTTGGGTAACCATACCTAAACGTGTACACCTTGTTGGTTCAACAATAGTTAACCAATTGTTAGCCATATAAGGACTTTCATATTAACCTTATTCATTTTCACCATAACTAGTTCAGGTGACTCAAATGAACTAGTTAGAATGTTGTTCAATTGCTTAGATCTCATAGAAGTATACAAGACACAATCGAAGTAAAAAAGATTTGCTTCACTCGAATCGATTCATGAACATTATATCCACGGTTTGCAAAGATGCATTCCTTATTATTTATAAATGTTTAGTTCATGAATAAACCGTTTTTAAAAAATAACCCACTTAAGTACGCATACCGGTATGCATACTTAAGTACCCAGATTGAGCTTGTTTTTAGTTCACAAACTCCAGCAGAAATTCATGGGATGTGAACTTCCGGCAGTACGCGGACTTAGCTCCGGTTATCCTAAACAGCAAAGTACGCATACTTTGGTTCAAGGATTTTGGACTTACACAAGTATGAGTTCACATACAATGTTTATATCCAACCATGGTTATATATTCTAAACTCCCATTTCAATCATTGAAACATTCTTAGAGGATGTTATATAGTGGTTATTCACACACCATTTTTCATCAAAGCGATTTTCAAGAGATTGAAACAATCAATATGAATTTCGTCACGAGTAGCGATGAACTTGGCCAAAGAAAAAGCTTACCAACACATATTTTGAGAAATAGATAAGCGAGATAAACTCTGCTCGAAATAGCAAATGTGTATAATCGAAGTCTATATAGCAATACGAATTTTGTCTCAAGATGGGAGATAGAATAGATAGACTTTTGAGTGATAGATAAGTTCAAGTCTCCACATACCTTTTTGTCGATGAAGTTCCACTAGTTCCTTGAGTAGTTCTTCGTCTTTGTATGATGAACGCCGTGGAGTCTAGAGCTCAACTATACTTATTATCCTAGTCTGATACTTAGCTATAAGTAGACTAGAAATCAAGACTTATAGTTTTGGCAACTAAACTTGACAAAAAAGCTTGAGATAGTAACGCTTGAGAGTTCGACTGAGCAGTGCTCTAAGAATATCATTACTTATATTCCATTCGGCCAGCCACTACTGAATATCGAGGTATTACAGTAAAGGAATAACAAATATTTTTGGTAACAAGTCTATTGATTCTTTCAAGATAAAGATATCTCAAGTCATACGCAAAGGCTCTTCCGTTTAATCTAATAAACTCTTTTGCCTGGTTAGATCAATTTATTCAATAACTACAAAAGTAGTTAAGTTTAGATTCGCAATCAATCAATATAGATTCCAACAAGAAACTATAAAGTGATGCCGATCTCACGCAACTAATCAATCGAATAAATATGATTCTTGTTCGATCCCAGCCATCAAGGTTTATGCACACACAAAGATATAAGAACTAAATAAGAAATCTTCTTCGTCTTCAATTCTTCTTTAATCTTCAATAAAAACCTGCACAACACCACTTGAATCTCTTGTGATCAATCACACAAAGAATGGAGTCTGTTAATAATGGATTATCACAAGATGTCTTTAGATCTACAAAAAGTTCTAAAGATCCCTTCGATACTTCGATCAAGTTTGAGTGAATCTTATATCAGAAGAGAAGATTATCAAGAATAAACAAAATAGGTGCAATCAAAGTTTCAACAACCGTTAGTCAATCGAATCAATCGAAAACTAATAACATTGCAAGTATCTAGTTTCCCACCAACGATACTCTTAGAGCTTCTTGATCCCACAGATGTCTTTAAACGAGCGGTCATAAGAGATTTCACCTAATTAGGATACTTTCCTCTCCGATTAGACAGCTCCACCAGAAACAACAAGAATGAAGTTTGCCGTACTCTTAGGATAGTTTGCTAGAAATGCAAACTTAGGTATTTATAGACCAGGGATGTTTGGACACCAAGGAATTTCCAAAACTGAAAAAATTCTTAAGATATGCAATGAATGCCAAAATCAGTTTTCCTAATTCCAATAAATGCTTGTCCGAAATTTCCGAAATCTCTCAATAGAAAATCTCCAATTAGTAAATGCACATTAGTAGTAATTTTTATTCTCTAGAGATATGCATTTAATTGCTGGTAATTAAAGCATATAAAACCAAAAACCTTAATTAAAAGATTCTCAATTTATTTCGGCACAGGATCACCTTGAGTACTAAGGAATATCTTTGAACAATAAATGATAAGAGTTAATGTACGTGTTCAAAGTATGTTGACATCTCTTCACTGTAAATCCTTATTTATATTTACATGGATTTACATTCTTGGAATCGGTTATACCACACTTCTAAACAAGTTTAGAATTGGTTGACCTGTATTCCAAGATAACTATGTGATTGATCAAATATCAAATCACATACTTGGGTTCAATCGGTTCTACCACTCACTAGGATCGGTTGTACCTCAATATGGAAATACTTGTGATCGGTCACACAAGTTACCAGGACCAGTTACATCAGTTACCAGGAACGGTTACCATATTCCCATGGTATTGCTTGTGATCGGTCACACCAATTACTAGGATCGGTTACACCAATTACTAGGATCGGTCACACCAATTACAAATATCGATCATACCATCTCATGGTGATTACTTAGGATCGGTTACACCAATTACTAAAAACTAGTCATACCAAATCATAAGTCAGGCATTGTGATTACTTATACCAAGATACATAACAAAGTTACGATCGGTTCCATTCATCTCACACATATTGGTAATCCAAAGATTTGCAATGAATAGCCGTACCAATAAGCCTAACAATTTCCCTTTCGATTCATAAAACAAGTTCATGAATTTACTTCCTTTAAAAAATGTAAAACATTGTTTCCTAGGATGAAATCTTCACCATAACCCATTCACATAATCATAACAGTATATACAAGATTATGTCGATGTCATATCTACGAAGTTCAAAAGATAAGCATTATACTTCGTAGTCTAATTCCCTAATACTATGATCATACAAATATGACCATGTCACATCACTAGAATATCATACAATATGTACAGTATATACAGCTTCGCAGTTATGTTTTCAATATAGCACGACTTGAAAGATACGTTAGGAATGAAATAGTTCAAGTCAATATTACTAACCTCAAGAGGAAGGATGATGTCGCCTTTGTAGTTCGCTTCTTCTTCACATTCTTCAGGTCTTCGGAGTAATACTTGTATGTCTCAACATTTCTAGACTTTCTAGTCTAACTTAAACGAAGTTGACTCTAGTATATAATCAAGCGACTTTAGATGACTTTTGACACACTAAAATATGACAACCAAACTTGACATACCAACGCTTGGTGAGTTCAACCGAGCTATGCTCTAACAATCCCCCCTTGTCAATTTTAGTGACAAAACTCTTATTACATATGGATAACAAATTATATAAGAATTCATTTTACATACGCTTGATTCCAAGTTTCAATAGCACAATAACCTGCATATATTCAATCAATAAATGCCGCTGTTGACATTTGAATAAAAAAATCTTTTACTCCCCTAAAGGTAAGAGCTAGGTAAATATTCAATCCGAACATTTTTGTTATTCCCCTTTTTGTAGTCTGTTAGAGCATAGCTCGGTTGAACCCACCAAGCGTTGGTATGTCAAGTTTGGTTGTCATATTTTAGTGAGTCAAAACTCATCTAAGAGTCGCTTGATTATGTACTAGAGACAACTTCGTTTAGGTTAGACTAGAAAGTATAGGAATGTTGAGACATACAAGTATTACTCGAAGACTTGAAGAACGTGAAGAGATAACGAGCTACAACGACGACATCATCCTTCCTCTTGAGGTTAGTAATATTGACTTGAACGGTTTCATTCCTAACGTATCTTTCAAGTCGTGCTATATTGAAAACATAACTGCGAAGCTGTGTCGGATATATTACTCTAGTAGTGAGACATGATTTATATGATCATAGTATTAGGGAATTAGACTACGAAGTATAACGCTTATCTTTTTAACTTCGTAGATATGACATCGACATAATATTATGAATGCTTTTATGATTATGTGAATGGGTAAAGGTGAAGATTTCATCCTAGGAAACAATGTTTTACATTTTTTTAAAGGAAGTACATTCATGAACTTGTTTTATAAATCGAAAGGGAAATCGCTAGGCTTATTGGTACGGCCAAATCTTTGGATTACCAATATGTGTGAGATGGTAGAACCGATTGTAACTTTGTTATGTATCTATGTACAACTAATCACAATGCATGACTTATGATTTGGTATGACTAGTTTTGATTAATTATTGTAACCGATCCTAAGTAATCACCTGAGATAGTATGATCGATATTTGTAATTGGTGTGACCGATCCTAGTAATTGGTGTGACCAATCACAGAGAAGTTGTGTAATCGATCCTTGTAATTGGTGTAACCAATCCTGGTAATGGTGTAACCGATCCTAGTGACTGGTATGACCGATCACAAGCAATACCATGTGTATATGGTAACCGATCCTGGTAATTGATGTAACCGATCCTGGTAACTGATGTAACCGGTCCTGGTAACTTGTGTGACCGATCACAAGTGCTTCCATATTAGGGTATAACCGATCCCAGTGATTTGTAGAACTGATTGAACCCATGAATATGATTTGATATTTGATTAATCACATAGTTGTCTTGGAATACAGATGAACCAATTCTAAACTTGTTTGGAAGTGTGGTATAATTGATTCCAAAATTGTAAATATGAAAGAGGATTTACAAAGAAGAGATGACAACATTCTTTGAACACGCACGATAACTCTTACCAAATAGATTTGTTGTTCCTTTACTGTTCGGAATACGATCCAAAGGAATTGTTCCAGTGCGTGCACTCATCGAAGTCGGAAGCGCAGGGATACTGAGGAAACTAAGTGAACTAGGGGTAGTTGCTTGGTCTTAACTATACGAAGTTGGTTTAGATTTCGTATAGCGGCTTAATTCTGAGAGTATTTAATTCTGGACTAGGTCCCAGGGTTTTTCTGCATTTACGGTTTCTCGTTAACAAAATCTTATTGTGTCATTTACTTTACCTTTCTGCAATTATAATTGTTGTTATTATAATTTAAAGTAAATTCCACAAACGTTAACTCCGTGCATACTTGATAGTGATCCTATAGAGTTTGGTTAAGTCCGAACCTATTATCAAGTATCATACTTCGTTGTAGTATTGTCTCGATCTTGTATCCATAGTCAATCACACATGTTATCTTGTTGTCGTATTGTCTCGATCTTGTATCCATAGACAATCACCCGAAGTGTGAACCGATTTGTTGTATTGTCTCGACTCAGTCTATAGATAATCACTTTCGGTAGAGGACTTATAGGTGGATAAATAAAAGATTGTGGTGTATTTGGGTACCCTCGTCTTTTCATAGTCAAAATACTACAACAACAATATGATATGTTCTCCCCCTCAGTCAATGCTTTACTCTTTCGTTAAATATAACGTTTAAGCACAATTGTCCTTTCATTAGTGATTGCAAATCACTTGTTTACTCCATTTTTCCCCCCCTTTAGTCGAGCAAATAAAGGAAAAACCAAAAGAATCTTACAAATCTAAAAGACTTGTAAATAACCTATAAGAGTTAAGTACGAAGGTTTCACATACCACTTTAGATAACCAATATTAAAAACGAAACTACAAGTAATTTAGTTTTAATATGTTATCAAGGAAACAATTGCCCGAAGTAATTTTCCCTAATAGTTTAACAATTCCACTAAGAAACTTAATTCCCTTGTTAAACCGGTTGCGTATGTACAACTGCTTGTTTCGATAAGACCAAAATAAAGATCAGAATAAACTTTATTTCTCTCATCAGGCTCTAATTATAAGCCAAATAAATTGACACAGTTTTTCTTAACCGGAAACAATTGAATCACACACACACACACACACACACATCCATACACAACATAATGGAATATATCAATTGTACCAAAATTTTGTTAAGAAAAAGCAAAATATATGCAATATAAACAGGCTTTTCTTAAACAGGAAAACGATTAACTAACAAATTCGTTACCTCAGATTCCGCATCCTCTTCTCCTCAGAAAGATATATCATTAAGCACAAGTTCAAGTAAGAACTCTCCCCAAGTATGTTGTCATCCTCTCGCAAGAACAAAAGAACAACAACAAAGGCAACCTTTACAAGAGAAAGGTTTAAACGGTTTTAACTAATGCGTGCTAGTACCAAAAGTTGAAAACCATGAAACACATATGTTATGCTAAACACAACTCATGTAAACACAAATTGATTCAACATATTGTGACTTTTCACATATGAGTTTCAATCGGAACACCTTATGATCCTTTGATAAATCCTACCAACATGGGCTAGAACTTAATCCCGCTAAATCAAAAAGCCACACAAACCATAAGGGTCACATCATATGAGATCGAATATTAAGGTTAATGAAAATCGAAATCAGATATCTCATAAACCGAATACACATAGCAAACATATAAACATTCATTCACGGGCTATGTAATCGGCAACTATCACAAGAAAAATTATAAAGAAATAATTGTATTCATAAATAATGATAGTTTTATTCAAAATAGACCTTATACAATAATTGAAGCAAGTCAAAACATTGATGTCTATTTTTCTGGATCAAGTATTACAACATATAACTTAATCCTTACTGGTGCTCTAGTTGTTCACTGAGGTTTCTTCAGTGTTCAAACTCTTGAAGCATGTCTCGAGAGACTTGTCAGCAACCACCTCTTGTTTTTCAAGTTTTTCAACTTTATTTCTTCATGTCTGCAAGATCAGCTTTGTTTCATCAATTTATCCTTCAACCAATCTTGATTTCGAACCGTTATTATGAGATTGGTTCTTAGTTCTTCAAAACCCTGGATATAGTTAATCATACTATCAGAACGTATCCACTTGGTTTTTGTTGGATCTTGAAGGTTGTAAGCCAACAGACATGATACATCTTGAGATCCAGTAGAACTATCAGATTTATAACCAGACATGATTTTTGATATGATCTTCTTCTTCCTTTATGTATTGATTCCTTGACAATCCTTAACTCTTTGAGCTTCCTCCTTATTTACCTTTGTAATACTGCGAGTTATTGGAGGCGTGCTCGAGGATTTAAATAAAAATTTAATCAGGGTTTCACAATACAAGCAAGAGAAAGTTTCTCTTAAGAAGAGACAACTTTCGGACCGAAAATATAGATAAATTTTCGAAAATATATTTAGAATATATTTTGTTTCATGTGTCCAAAATTCTCAAGCTGGAAGGTTTATTAAAATTCAAAAATTTCAAATAAAACCTAATTATGGAAGATCATGATAAACATGAACAATATTTGTAAGACAAGATGGATTCGCACCTTATCCAAGGATTGTCACAATTTTTCTGATACAAACACAAAAACATGTGCTCTCGTTTCATCCCAAAATTATGAGCACGAATTTGGATGAGGGTACACAATCTCCATACAACTAGGTTGTATCGGAGTAAGCCCTATTGTGCTTACAACGAGTATTAGAAACATATTTCATATTTCTCTTTGGAAGTTTCTACCCAGAGTATTTTCTCCCAAGAAGATGATCCTTCCCTAATCGAAAATTATGATCATGTGGAGAAACCGTACTGATGTGAAAATTTTCAGAGATGTATAGATCTCTCTTAATTGTGTCAATGAGATTTTCATAAGATTTTCTCATTCTAAGGATTTCCTTATTATGCACATCAGTTTGATTATCTGAAACAATTATTGGAAATCTTCCCTGATTATTCCTTTTGGCAGAAATTATTTCTTTTCTTTTCTTCTGAAAATGTTCTTCATGTAAACAAAGACTATTTCGACATGAGTGGGGAGGAACCTTTTTCCAGAAGTGATTATCAACTCTTTCTTCAGAATTTTTTGAGTTGATTTTATCAGTTTGGGGTATATTATGTCTTTCTATTGAGAAATGATCTTTCAGTTTTTTAAGACAAGAAACTTTTTTTAACACTTTTACCACAGTATTTTGAAGAAGTATAAGTTTCCTGTCAAGTGACTGAAATTTGTATTCCTTAAGATCTTTTTCACGAAGCCGGTTCAAAGTTTCCTTTGGAAAAGATTTCGTTTGATCATCAGTAGTTGTAAAAGATGGTTCTTCATTCTCTTCTGACTAGATGTAGTTAGGCAAACTCTCATCATCACTATCTGTTTCAGACGTGATCAAACAAGTCTTGTTATCACAATCTGTAAAAGTCGAGCAAGGACTTTTATTTTCCTTATCAGAAGAAATTATAACAGAATCATTAGTCAGAGTCATAGGATGAATCTCTTGTTCTTGAGATTTACCAAGAGATTCTACTTTGACAGTGAGATCCATATTCTCTTTGGCTAGAATATTTAGTTGAATGTGTTTTTCTCTGATCTCTTGCTTAAGAAGATTTGACTCTGTCTTTAATATTAACATCCTTGTAGATAGAGATCTTATAGGCTTTAGGAGTTTTTCCAACTCTTTATCAGCATCTTCTTTTCTATCAGAGATAGACTCAGATGCACTCTTAATTTTTGTAACTCCTGGATCATGAGTTAACGAGGGAGTGACATCTTCAACTTTTGAGTATTCGTACTCTTGTATAACGTTGAATGAATCTTCCATTAGATTTAATTCTTATAGGTTGGATCGCACCAAACACAGATTGTTAGATCCTTTGGTGTTTTCCTTCTCTGCTACTAATTGAAAATACAAGGGTACCCAAATACAAAACAATCTTTTTGTTTTCAACATATAAGTCCTCTTACCGACAGTGACCGTCTATGTACAAAGTCGAGACAATGCAACAAATCGGTATTCACACTTTGTGTGATTGTCTATGGATACGAGATCGAGACAATACGACTATCAAAGTTTGATACTTGATAATAGGTTCGGACTTATGCAAACTCTATAGGATCACTATCAATTATATCATAGTTAACGTTTGTGTAATTTACTTTAAATTATATAAACAAATATAATTGCGGAAAACAAAAGTAAATCACACAACAAGATTTTGTTAACGAGGAAAACTGCAAGTACAGAAAACCCCCTGGACCAAGTCCAGAATTGAATACTCTCAGAATTAAGCCGCTATACAAAATCTACACCAACTTCGTATAGTTGAGACCAAGCAACTACCCCTAGTTCACTTAGTTTCCTTAGTATCCATGCGCTTCCGACTTTGAAGGTCACACACTGGTACAATTCCTTTGGATCGTATTCCAAACAGGAACAACAAATCTGTTTGGTAACAAGTCTATTGATTCTTTCAAGATAAAGATATCTCAAGTTATACGCAAAGGCTCTTCCGTTTAATCTAATAAACTACTTTGCCTGGTTAGATCAATCTATCCAATAACTACAAAAGTAGTTAAGTTTAGATTCACAATCAATCAATATAGATTCCAACAAGAAACTATAAAGTGATGCCGATCTCACGCAACTAATCAATCGAATAAATCTGATTCTAGTTGGATCCCAACCGATCAAGGTTTGTGCACACACAAAGATATGAGAACCAAATAAAAATATTTTTCATCTTCAAATCTTTTTTAATCTTCAATAAAAACCTGCACAACACCACTTGAATCTCTTGTGATCAATCACACACAGAACTGAGTCTATTAACAATGGATTATCACAAGATGTCTTAATATCTACAAACAGTTCTAAAGATCTCGTCGATACTTCGATCTAGTTTGAGTGAATCTTATATCAGAAGAGAAGATTCTCAAGAATAAACAAACTAGGTGCAATCAAAGTTTCAACAACCGTTAGTCAATCAAATCAATCGAAAACTAATAACACTGCAATTATCTAGATTCCCACCAACGGTACTCGTAGAGCTTCTTGATCTAACAAAAGTATTTAAACGAGCGGGCGTAAGAGATTTCACCTAATTAGGATACTTTCCTCTCCGATTAGACGGCTCCACCAAAAACAACAAGAATGAAGTTTTCCTGTATCTTAGGATAGTTTGCTAGAAATGCAAACTTAGGTATTTTATACCAAGGATGTTTGGACACCAAGGAATTTCCAAAACCGAAAATATTCTCAAGATATGCAATGTGAAAAAGCGGGGGTCTAACAACCACACCCAATATTTCGCTTAGCAATCTGTATGGAAAAACTCCAATATAATTCCAAAAGAATCAACTAGACTGTCGGACTCAATCAATGGAAATATATCGAAGAGTTGTATCTATGTTTCTCAATGTAATCAGCAAATCAAACGGGTAGAATCCGTGAGCCTGATTATTATGAGAAACAACTTGAACGGTACCAAAGACCAATGTTCAAGTGTCAATCAATTTATATCAACAACCAAAGGTTGGATTATCTAATTGATTGAACTACGCACAAACTATGATATTTCAATTATATAAACAAATATAATGCGGAAAAAAAATAACACAGACACCAGAAATTTTGTTGACGAGGAAACCGCAAATGTAGAGAAAAACCCCTGGACCTAGTCCAGATTTGAACACCACATTGTATTAAGCCGCTACAGAACTAGCTTACTACAAGTTAACTTCGGACTGGAATGTTGTTGAGCCCTAACCAATCTCACACTGATCAAGGTATAGTCGCGTTTCATAAGCCTATGAATCCCAACAGGACTCTGCGCACTTGATTCCCTTAGATGATCTCACCCACAACTAAGAGTTGCTACGACCCAAAGTCGAAGACTTGAGAAACCAATCTGTCTCACACAGAAAAGTCTATTGAATAGATAAATGTGTCTCCCACAGAAATACCTAAGAGTTTTTGTTCCGTATTTTGATAAATCAAGGTGAACAGGAACTAATTGATACACCGGACTTATATTCCCGAAGAACATCTTAGTAATATCAATCACCTCACAATAATCTTAATCGTATGGTAGAGAAACAAGATATTGTGGAATCACAAACGATGAGACGAAGATGTTTGTGACTACTTTTTATCTTTCCTATCGGAGAATAAATCTCCAGCAAATCTTAGAGAAGATAGTACTCAATCACGATAGAAAACGGCAAGATCAGAACACGCAACTACAGAGAAATAGTTGGGTCTGGCTTCACAATCCCAATGAAGTATTTAAGTCGTTAACCTATAAGGTTTTGGAGAAAACCTAAGGTTAAGGAAGAATCGACTCTAGTCGCAACTAGTATCATACAGGAGGTGTAGGGACTAGGTTTCCAAGTTGCTAGTGTTCTCCTTTATATAGTCTTCAAATCAGGGTTCGCAATCAATGTTACCTTGGTAACAAAGCATTCAATATTCACAGCATCAAGTACTCCAATGATTCTGAACGTTTTCAACTCAGCATCATAGTTGTTGAATATCCATAGCTATAACAATGAGAAAACAGTAGCTCTCAATCTTTGTTATGCAGTATCATAGTATTATTACACAACATCAAAGTCCAATTGTATCACAACTTTGATAACAATACTATGGTGATATGTATCACTCCCTCTTAGTCAATACTTCATCTCACATGAAAACCACTCCCCCTTACATAATGATCCGTAAACCATATGTATTTGTAGTGTGAACTACACATTAATTCTCCCCCTTTTTCTCAATATAAATTGGCAAAGGTACGAAAACTAGTGGGATCATAATGAAATTCTCATAGAGATTCTTCATGACTAAAAGAAAACATATCAACTTTATTTAAATTCAAACATATAGTCGAAACTAAATGTATTCATCAAGGAGTTAATAAAGATACAAGAAAACTCCTACAATATTCCACATCCGCACTCCCCACAAAGATTTGGCAATTAAGCACAAGTTCAATTAAGAACTCCCCCCATCAAATGTCATTCCCGAAAGAACAACAAGAGCGACCTTACTTTTACACAAAAAGAAGGATTTCTTTGGACAATAACAAATTACATGAGACATGAATTTGTATCCAAAAAACTCAATTAAATTAACCACAAGAGAACCCATGATTAATTTGATCGGAAATGCTCAACATAAGAGAACTTACGGAGCCACACAGTACTTTCACATAGAAGTGGATCAGGGAAAGATCAATACTGTGGAATATTCAAAGATTCATTCTATTTTTCATCAATATTTGCATAAAGACGTATAATAGACTTAATCTTTGCATCAAAAGTTCATCCTATCTTCCGTCAATATTTGCATAATGACATAATAGGCTTAACTTTTGACATATATGGGACAATCATAGTTCACGGACGTAAACACACACATATCCCATAATAATTTTTGCAATATATAAAACCAATAAAGATTAATACTGCAAAATCATCTTCAAAATAAACTTTAGAAAAATCTAAAAACATTGCAAGATGAAAAACGTTGGCAATAGCTATGTGTACTCACAATAATTGCTATTCCAAACCTTAGTTATCCTTCTTAAAACACAAGAATAAATTCTCATAAGAAGTTTCCTAGACAAAATAAAGACAACAAGCAAAAATCAAAAGACTCCTAAACCAACAAAACCGATTATGAATGGAAATCAAAGATCACTTCCGGAGCTCCCACGAGTCTTTAGTCCTTTGATCTTGTGATTAACAGCATCCACTGCTTCTCCAGGGAAGATATCCGCATTGAGAAGATCTTTAACATTTGTCTTCATGAGAACAAGGTTTGAATTAACCTTTTTCAACTAAGTTCTTAACACATCAAGACCCTTCATAGTATCAACGAGTTGCAGTTTTGCTTCCTCAAAGTATTTAAGAAAATCATGAACCACTTCAGCAGAAACCATATCCTCATTCTCAACATCCTGATGAGTATAGGCATAGAAACATGAGGCATAAGGATTTTGATCATCATCTTCTACTAGGGTTCTTTTCTTCCTCCCTTTGGACTCGAAACCAATACCTTTATAAAGAAAACCTCTTGCAAAACCACCAGTGCGAGAAGGTGAAGACATTCTTGAAAAAAAGACAATAACCTAGAGTATGCGTACGTGACTCAATAGGTTTGGTATTTAAATGGTTTCTTAGGGACGGTAACTTTTAGGGTTTCTAAAGGCAGTTCGTGACAAGTAAGTCATGGGTACCCGTACGAACACAATCCGAACCCAAGCAAAACCAAGACGAAACGTACCTTTTTACAAGGTAAGACAAAAAAGTAGAATTTTTCTACGTAAAGATTTTCTTTGACAAATTTTTGGCTCAATAAATTTTATATCTCCGCAGAGAAACAATTTAGAGCACAAGAGTAGCAGGCAACTTAGTTGCAACAAAAACTTTTTCAAAAAGAAGACAATCAAAGAGAATCTCGAGACACAACCAATACTTAATCAAAGCTATCTGTGGACAATAGTTTATCTATGGACGATAAGAAAATAGCTTAACTAATCAGAAAGCATTTTGCCAAAAGTATACCTGATTATTAGCAAATCTTACTCAACATGATTTCTATGAGTAAGCATTCAACCCTTGTGATTAATTAGCACAAGCATGAGCATTTCGCTCATCAAATGAATGTTGTTCACAGTGAAACCTCTTTTTCCTAAATTTTTGAGGAAAAGTTTTTGATGTGAAAAGTTATCATAAAACTTATTATCATCAAGATACGACGCATAGTATGGATTCTTACCTGAAGAATTTTATCTAGAGGGATTCAATAGCCTGTTGATGAGCTCTTTGTACCCTTCAAATATCAAATTCAGGTTGTCTTTCATATCTCCATTTTTCCTTTCTTATTGAACTTTTTTCACATCAAGAACAACAGCATCTCCATTTTTAACTGAAGAAGATCCTTGAATTATTCTTGGACGATTTGTGTTAAGATGGATTTTGCAATCTTGAACATTCGAAGAACAAATAGAACTGACTTTCCTGGAAGGATTCACAGGGTGAGTACTACAACCAATTGGTTTAGACATACGAATATCAGTTACACCTTTGAGAATTGAATCTAAGGTGTGTTGAAATTGAACAATAGAATTGTCATTCAACCTAGATTTGCTCTTATGTTCAACATGTCCTTTTGAATCACAAAAGAGACACACTTTAAGATCACCGAAGTGATTAGAGAGAACAATCTTAACACCATCGTTAGGAGATTTCTTCCTTCCGTGTGATGTGGAGATTCCTTGATTAGAGGAAGAACCGGGAACGTCTTTTCTAACAGGAAGGGATTACGATTTAGCTTCTGGAACTGAAGTCTCAGTTGAGTTAGAAGCGATTGGTATAATGGACTCCTCAGAACATCCTTCGGTAGAGAGTTTACTCAAAAGACGTTCAATTTCCAAGGCATCCTCTTTGAATTTAGTCTCTAGTAATGTTCGTGAAGAACAAACTAAGGCGTTTTCTTCATGGAGAACCTTTAATTGAGAGTCACGATCATTTACCATACCAATAAGCACATTGACTTTATGTTTCAACCGATTGATTTTATCATCCTGGATTCTAATAAGTTTTAAAATCACACTCTCTTTGGATGCTTCTTTTTCTACTTCAGAGTCAGACTCGTCGGTAAAATAATCAGGAAAACACTTATCAATACATGTCTGTTTCGTTGGAACATAATGTTTATCTATATTCGAGATTGACAAATTTTTCTCTTTTATAGATTTAATAGAGACATAACTTTTATTTATGATGGTGCATTTATCTGAGATAGCATTACTGTCCATAGAGTCAGATCACTACAAACACAGACTTATAAGGTCTTAAATGTGTTTGCTTGCTCTGATACCTATTGAAAAAGCGGGGGGTCTAACAACCACACCCAATATTTCTCTTAGCAATCTGTATGGACAAACTCCAATATAATTCCAAGAGAATCAACTTGACAGTCGGACTAAATCAATGGAAATATATCCAAGAGTTGTATTTCTGTTTCTCAATATAATCAGCAAATCAAACAGATTGAATCAGTGAGCCTGATTATTATGAGAAACAACTTGAACGGTACTAAAGACCAATGTTCAAGTGTCAATCAATTTATATCAAAAACTAAAGGTTGGATTATCTAATTGATTGAACTACGCACAACCTGTGATATTTCAATTATATTAAAAAAAATGCGGAAAAGAAATAACACAGACACAAGAAATTTTGTTAACGAGGAAATCGCAAATGCATAAAAACCCCTGGACCTAGTCCAGATTTGAACACCACACTATATTAAGCCGCTACAGACACTAGCCTACTACAAGTTAACTTCGGACTGGAATGTAGTTGAACCCTAGTCAATCTCACACTGATTCAAGGTACAGTCGTGCTCCTTACGCCTCTGATCCCAGCAGGATACTGCGCACTTGATTCCCTTAGCTGATCTCACCCACAACCAAGAGTTGCTACGACCCAAAGTCGAAGACTTGATAAACAAATCTATCTCACACAGAAAAGTCTATAGAATGAATAAATCTGTCACCCGCAGAAATTCCCAAGAGTTTTTGTTCCGGCTTTTGATAAATCAAGGTGAACAGGAACCAATTGATATACCGGACTTATATTCCCGAAGAACAGCCTAGAAATATCAATCACCTCACAATAATCTTAATCATATGGTAGCGAAACAAGATATTGTGGAATCACAAACGATGAGATGCAGATGTTTGTGACTTCTTTTTATCTTGTCTATCGGAGATAAATCTCGAGCAAATCTTAGAGAAGATAGTACTCAATCACGATTAATAACAGGAAGATAAGAACACACAACTACAGAGAAAATAGTTGGGTCTTGCTTCAAAATCCCAATGAAGTCTTCAAGTCGTTAACTTACAGGGTTTCGTGAAAAACCTAAGGTTAAAGGAGAATTGACTCTAGTCGCAACTAGTATCACACAGGTGGTGTGGGGATTAGGTTTCCCAGTTGCTAGAGTTCTCCTTTATATAGTTTTCAAATCAGGGTTTACAATCTAAGTTACCTTGGTAACAAAACATTCAATATTCACCGTTATATGAAAAACTGATTAGATTCAAGCTAATATCTTTCAACCGTTAGGTCGAACTTAGCTTGTCACACACACATGAAATGTACCTTCATTTAGATATGGGTAACCGTACCTAAACGTGTACACCTTGTTGGCTCAACAATAGTTAACCGAAGTTAGCCATATGAACACTTTATTGTCAACCTTATTCATCTTGATCAAAACTAGTTCAAATGACTCAAATGAAACTAGTTTCTAGAGTTGTTCAATTGTTCATAATCTCATAAAAGTATAAAAGACACAATTGAAGTAAAATCGATTTTGATTCACTCGAATCAAGTCATTAACATTATAGCCACGGTTTGCAATTGCATTCCTTATTATATAAATGTATTAGTTCATGAACAAACCGATTTTAGAACATCATTCACTTAGGTATGCAAACGGGTACGCATACCTTAGTGACCGGATTGGGTTTGGGTTCGCCAGTATGCGTTAACCTACAGGGTTTTGGAGAAAACCTAAGGTTAATGAAGAATCGACTCTAGTCGCAACTAGTATCACACAGGAGGTGTGGGGATTAGGTTTCCCAGTTGCTAGAGTTCTCCCTTATATAGTCTTCAATCAGGGTTTGCAATCAATGTTACCTTGGTAACAAAGCATTCAAAATTCACCGTTAGATGAAAACCTGATTAGACTCAAGCTAATATCTTTCAACCGTTAGATCGAACTTAGCTTGTTACACACAAATGAAAAGTGACTTCATTTTGATATGAGTAACCGTACCTAAACGTGTGCACCTTGTTGGTTCAACAATAGTTAACCGAAGTTAGCCATATGAACACTTTCATATCAACCTTATTCGTCTTAACCATAACTAGTTCAAATGACTCAAATGAAACTAGTTCTAGAGTTGTTCAATTGTTTATATTCACATAGAAGTATACAAGACACAATTGAAGCAAAATCGATTTGATTCACTCTAACCATTTTATGAACATTATAGCCACGGTTCTCAAAAGATTGCATTCCTTATTATATAAATGTATTAGTTCATGAACAAACCGATTTTAGAACATAACCTACTCAAGTATGCAAACGGGTACACATACCTAAGTTGCCGGACCAAGTTGGGTTCGCCAGTATGCGAACGGATACGCATACCTTCCAAACTCATTTGAATTTCCAGAACTTGAAACTCACGCCAGTACGCATACTAGTATGCATATTAAGTTCCCGGACTTTCATTAACCAACCAGTACACATACGGGTATGCATACTATGGTTCCCGGACTTGGAATAACTTGCAAAAGTTATTATACAAGTACGCATACTATTCTATATCCAATCATGGTTATTTGTTCTAAACTCCCATTTCAATCATTGAAACATTCTTAGAAGACGAAAAAAGCTGTCTCACACAAACTATTAGCTTCAAAGAAATTTTCAAGTGATCGAATGATCAATACGAAACATTCCGAGTCTACATCAAATGATTGTCTAACACAAATCATATAATATGTTACAAGGCGATTTTCACATGATCATCTTTTGACTTTCGTCAAGAATATAAGATGAACTTGGTTGAAGCGAAAGCTTACCAACACATATTTCGAGAAATATGTAAGCGAGTTAAACTAACCTCGAAATATCAAATGTGTATAATCGAAGTCTATATAGCTACACGACTTTTGTCTCAAATAGGAGATATAGTAGATAGACTTTTGAGTGATAGATGAGTTCAAGTCTCCACATACCTTTTTTTGATGAAGTTCCATAAGCTCCCCTTAGTAGTTTTTCGTCTCCAATCGATGAACGCCGTGAAGTCTAATGCTAACCTACACTTTCTATCCTAATCCGATACTTAGCTATAAGTAGACTAGAAATCAAGACTTATAGTTTTGCCAACTAAACTTGACAACAAGCTTGAGATAGCAACGCTTGCGATTTCAACCGAGTAGTGCTCTAACACAATGAATGCCAAAATCGGTTTTCCTAATTCCAATAAATGCTTGTCCAAAATTTCCGAAATCTCTCAATAGAAAATCTCCAATTAGTAAATGCACATTACTAATTTTTATTCTATAGAGATATGCATTTAATTGCTGGTAATTAAAGCATATAATCTCAAAAACTTTAATTAAAAGATTTTCAATTTATTTCGGCACAGGATCTCCTTGAGTACTAAGGAATATCTTTGAACAATAAATGATAAGAGTTACTGTAAGTGTTCAAAGTATGTTGACATCTCTTCACTGTAAATCCTTATTCATATTTACATTGATATACATTCTTGGAATTGGTTATACCACACTTCCAAACAAGTTTAGAATTGGTTGACCTGTATTCCAAGATAACTATGTGACTGATCAAATATCAAATCACATACATGGGTTCAATCGGTTCTACCAATCACTAGGATCGGTTATGTAGACCCTCAAGCTCGTCAACGCGATTAGACCAGTCAAGAGACGTTTTAGCCGTTAATGACTCGATTAGTTAATATAGATTTTAATTAATAGAAACTAATCTAACAATAATATAGATATGAAACTAATATCGTTAGATAGGTCTCAAAAAATTTTGCGAGATGGAATACTCGAGCGTGTCATTCGGATACCGGACGGAGAAGAAATCATCGGAATCGTGAGAAGGGAAAATTAGTTTTTTTGCTTTAGACCGACCTGGCTGCCCATATCCAAATATCAGCACTGAATCGTACAGATAAGACCATTCTTCTATTTTCTTCTTCTTCTTTTCTGTTCTTTCTCTTCTTATCCCTAGTGGTTTCAGTTTCAACGATTTAGCTTATTTCGTGTGTGTTTTTCATCATAAGCTTGGTGACTCGATGGATTGAAAAAGGAGATGATGGTGCTGAAGCTGATTGAGTTCTGAAAACATCAGAAAAATGTTAGTCTATATTAACAACGAACGATTCAAAAGATGAACCAGTGGATTGTGGATTTCAAGGTAGGCGTGGCTTGTCATCAAAATAGGTGGGAACTCTTGTAACCTTTTTGTAATTATTAAGTTTATATTTAAACTGCGAGTATGATGTGTCTTCACTATCTGTGAGCATGTTTGTTGTACAATTGGATGAGTATGAGATGTGATATGCGTTGTTTAATTTCCCCGCGAGGAGTGCCTGTGTATCCCCACAGATCCTTGCTAAGTTGAGTAGTGCGAGATGTGCAATATTATTAGTAGCGCGAGATATGCAATATTCATTTACGTATTTTATATTGCCTTAAGTAGCGCGAGATGTGCGATATTATTAGTAGTATGAGATGTGCGATATTATATATACAATATTCTATCTGGGGAAATTACGCAAGTCAATGTTATGTTTGATCATTTGTAGAAGTGTAGCATGAGATTTCATTATGTCTTTTCTTCTTGATTTCATATTCTCGATGTTGTGATCGGTGTTTGGTGTATGTTATGTTCATTATTGTACTTAAATTGTTTATCGCTTTAGAGTTTGTTAGTGATTACTTGAGAGTTATATGTTTCCACTGAGCACCCCTTTGGGACGATGTGCTCACTTGTTTCCACTTCAGTTTCAGTTTTCAGAAGAGATGGTGGACGTGAATACTTTCGTTTGCGTAGCTTAGAGCTGTGGATACAGAGATCTTGTGTATCTTTTATTATATGTATTCTTTCTTTAATCTATAAAACAACACATTATTATATTCATATCACTCGAGAGCTTTTCATTTGTATAATATCAGAGTGTTTGGGTTTGCCTTGGGATTATTTTATGTAATTATGATTCTTAAAATAGATAATCTTGATTTTACGCTTCAATTAGGTTGTAATCCTATTAGCCAATCAGGTGATTAGGTTGGGGCGTGACAGGTTGTACCTCAATATGGAAATACTTGTGATCGGTCACACAAGTTACCAGGACCGGTTACATCAGTTACCAGGACCGGTTACCATATTTCCCATGGTATTGCTTGTGATCAGTCACACCAATTACTAGGATCGGTTACACCTATTACTAGGATCCATCACACCAATTATAAATATCGATCATACCATCTCATGGTGATTACTTAGGATCGGTTAACAAAATTACTAAAAACTAGTCATACCAAATCATAAGTCATGCATTGTGATTAGTTATACCAAGATACATAACAAAGTTACGATCGGTTTTACCATCTCACACATATTGGTAATCTAAAGATTTGCAATGAATAACCGTACCAGTAAGCCTAACGATTTCCCTTTCGATTCATAAAACAAGTTCATGAATATACTTCCTTTAAACAAATGGAAAACATTATTTACTAGGATGAAATCTTCACCATAACCCATTCACATAATCATAGCAGTATATTCCTAGATTATGTCGATGTCATATCTACGAAGTTCAAAAGATAAGCGTTATACTTCATAGTCTAATTCCCTAATACTATGATTATACAAATATGACCATGTCACATCACTAGAGTACCATACAATATGTACAGTATATACAGCTTCGTAGTTATGTTTTAAATATAGCACGACTTGAAAGATACGTTAGGAATGAAATAGTTCAAGTCAATATTACTAACCTCAAGAGGAAGGATGATGTCGTCGTTGTAGTTCGCTTCTTCGTCACATTCTTCGGGTCTTCGGAGTAATACTTGTATGTCTCAACATTCATAGACTTTCTAGTCTAACCTAAATGAAGTTGACTCTAGTATATAATCAAGCGACTTTAGATGAGTTTTGACACACTAAAATATGACAACCATACTTGACATACCAATGCTTGGTGAGTTCAACCGAGCTATGCTCTAACACCACTGTCTTGTATCCGAATCAATAGAAGTTCTATATTTCTCTAAATCAATCCGAAACATTCTTGAATATCATCAATGACAGATATCACTGTTCCAGGCTATTTCCGAATGATAAACTTGAATCACGATTTTTATTCCGAACAATAAAATTTTCCTTTACCGAAATTCATCAAGTATGAACAAATGTTCATTAAGCTTAGTCATTATATTTCGAGAAATTATCAAGATAATCTTGACTCGAAATTCTCGCCTATGCATACTAGTCTAATTAGTTATGCGACATCGTCTTGAATGATAGAAAGTGAATATAACTTGAGATATAGGTGGTTCAGTCTTCGTTTACCTTTTGTTGATGGAGTTTTCCAAAAGGTTCGGTTGATCTTCTCCTTCAAACGGTAACGCAATGATGATTGTTGTAATCCTCTGTTTCTCAACTATGTTTTTATCCTAGTCCGAGACTCAACTAATTGTAGACTAGAAATCAAGATATAGTTTTGACAACTAAATTTGGAAACAAGATTGAGATAGCAACACTTGTGAGTTCGACCAAGCAATGCTCTAACAATATCCAATATTTCTGATTTTTCATTAATCAAGCAAGAGGAAATAGAAGTAAAAGCTAAGTCATTGAACCCTTTATAATTTGATGATTTATGTTTTCTCTCTTCTTAAACTTTTTTAATTATGTATCATGCTTTTATGATGCTCTTGTTCAATTCAGAATAACCAAATATTGACCGTGTGTTCAATTCAGTCATGTTTATGTTGTTGCTAAATCAGAACTAACTAGATAATTCATTCTTGCTTTAAGCATGAGTAAAAAGATGTATATGTGTTATCTAATTTGTAGAATATATGAATACTAGGGTTAATATCTCTTCAGCGTATGGATAATTATATGATCATGTTTAAGCTAATAAATGATGATTATGAAGCTGAAATTCCTACATCCTACTTTTATTTCCCCTAGTTATTTCATGTTCTTCAACAAGGGTAAATATAGAATTGTGTTTTTGGTTTAGTTACATATGAGCTTATTCTTATTAGTTGTGTAATACTTCCTTAATGTAAGACATTGGATAGTTTAATACACAAGTTGTAAAGGTGACCAAGCAACAGAACGACGACTACAAAGTGCTTCTAGAACTCATGGGATTACTTGTAATTCAGGCTGCACCTAAAGTTGAGGTAAAGTATGATGCACCATATAAAGGTGATATTGACATAACTAAACTTCTCAATAGGCCAGTTTGTTGATTTGTGGATATATGTTGGTTGTGGTTATTGTCCTACTATACCATATGTTGAGGAAAATACCTCCTTAAAGCTTATCTGTCAGCAAGGTTCTATAGAAAGTATATTGAACAACATAAACCGTCAGAGTTATCATACACCTAAGAATTGGATGTATGAAGAAGCTCACAAATGTCAAGAATTCATTATTCAGAATATTGTTTGCCCTTCGGTGAAAAAAGTGTGATTACCACCGGTTGATGTTTCTTCTTCTCAAAGGCCTAAATCCATAGTACTGCCAATGACATTATTAGACTGCATTTTTCAATGATAGAAGTCCTGGCTCAGGTTTTCTTTATCTGGATGTTTTTGTTGGTAGCCGCAGTTGATGCCCTTTCTCATCTTGGTGATTTGGATGAGCTTAACAAACAGAATTTTCTGTTGATTTCAATGTATGGGGAAATGTTGATCCTGTTGAGACCATTGTAGAATGTGGAAGCGGATATGGATGTCCTTGACACAGATGGGGACCTTTTAATTGTATTTGTTTTAGCATTTGGATCCCCAGAATATGTTAGTACTCTCACACGAAGAGCCGCTAAATTCAGTTATACTTTGTGGGAAGGTTTCTGTCCAACAGTTTCTCATGTTTGTGCTTATATTCTAATTGAAAAAGGGAGCCCATTGAAACCACCATGGCCAACCGGACTGCACGCAAGAGTTTCTACAAGCAAGGGATGATTCCAAAAGCAATAAATAATGGAATAGAGTTAACTCATAAGATTGGGATTACTTGAGGATATTAGTTCTAATGATTTTGACCATTGGTCTTACTGGAGTATCATTTTCTTGGTGCTAATGTTGAAGGAACCGTGACTCTGATTTGTGGAATACAAACAGACATGAGTAAAGAAAATTTGGTTGCATACTTACAAGGAAGAAGCACAATACATAACCTTCAAAACAAATCAAAGATAGCAATGAAGTTGTTGGACTTGTTCTGTTATGGGATGTTAGTCCCGCAGGTGGTGCACTCTACCAAAGAGCAAGTACCTTTGGTTGGCAATGGAAGAACTTGTATGAGTTTACCAACTTTCATTCTTGTGTAAGGTTCTCGGTGATACCTCCACGGAATATATTTCCCATAACATCATGACACAACATCATCACAATGTTCCTGAGTTTGAGGGTCTGCTAATTCTTAGCGATACCCGTAGTTTATTCTTGGAAGTACTTGATGCGATTACTATCCTGATTTAGTGGGAGCAGAACAAGGAATTGATTCCTAATCCATGAACCGTTGTGCTGGTTCAGTCTACAGGAGGGATAGCGGATGGTTCTCTTGTTTCCTATATCAAAACTGTATTGGACATAATTAAGACGTAGTTATAGAAGATCACTAATACCCATGCATATCCAGGAACCACGGGAGAAGATGATTTGGCAGTCCAGAAATTGGGATTACATGTCAAGGTGATTCACAATGCTTTGATAATTAGTACAATTGAACTTGGTGGTTGACATATCTGCTATGTTGTTGGACATTGAGTATTCATGCAGACGAGCTGACTGACTGACTATTGAAGAACTTTTCTTGATATTTCTCAACTTCTAAGTCGTTATTTGCAGCAGTAGTCAGATATGTTTTCCATTACGGTACGGATTTGTACCTTTCTACTATTCGACTAAGCGTTGCCAAAGTGATGCTTTGAGAGTAACGAAAGAGTTTTAATGAGAATAAGGGTGTGATTGTTATGGTCTGCTTGTTATTCATTCGCAGGTTATGAGTATGAATTAACCCAAAGGTGATATGTACTATAAAATCTGATATGAATCATTCTCATATGGTGAATATCTTTTCAAATAGACCGAAAGGTTTAATAGTCTTGTTGTTTACTTGGTATAAGATGTTAGTCTTAAACTTGTTAGGACTTATGCATGTCGCAATTCTGCCCAAATGTGAATTTGCGATGATACCGAGTCTTATATTGAGTTTAAGATGTTTATATTTGCTTATTAACATGTTATCTATTTTGTTTATGTTTATAGTTGTTTAAGTGACAATAAGCATGTATATTGCAGTTTGAGAGCAATTCGTACATTGTTATTTGCTGTGTATAAAAGTTTTACTTAGCAATTTGAGGTTCTTATATCATGTGTTTACCCAAGGGTGAACTTGTGATGGTATTTAATCCGTTCTAGAGTTCAATATGTATGGTCTTATACTCTGAATGTCGTAACAATGGTTGTGTTATCCGCCAGAAGAGATGATTGATACTTTAACAATGTAATTCATATCATCTGAACAAAGATAGTTGTTGTTGTTGTTGTTGTTGTTGTTGTAATCATTTCATACTATCTGAACCAAAAATAATGAAAGTATAAACAACGGCAAAATTCGAAAAGAACGGTGATAATATGATAATTTTGTTTTCGTATCATTTACACTTGTTCTTGTTGTTTATATTTTATTGAGAACGATACATAAAAGTCTTATTGGAGACATAACTCATAATGAGCACAAAAAAGTCTCATCGGAGACTATATCATAATGACAACAAAAAGGACTTCAGAGACGGCTCATGTTTAGTATACGAAACCTCTTCGGAGATTATAAAGAAGTCTCGTATTGAGTATAAAAAGTCAACATAGCTCATATTGAGTACAAGAAATGGACTTAGCTCATATTGAACACAAAAAGTATTTGCGAAGACAGCTCATATAAAGTAAAGAAAATCTCTTCGGAGACATATCATAAGCAATTTCGTTGTGGTCTCTTCAGTGAAACATTAGTAGATCTCAGTTGAGATCATAAAAATTCCTATTACAGTCTCTTATTTGAGATATTGATGTATATCTCAGTTGATCTCACAAAGAAATCTCTTATCATAGATAAAAGATTTTTTTTAAAATCATAGAGAAATTTATTGGCAGAGACATCAAGGATTGTTATGAGACGAAAGAAAAGCTATTGAATGAGACATAAAGAAATCTCTAGAACTATATATAATCTCAGTAATGATTATAAAGAGGTCTCTAAAATGGCACATTGGCAATTTATTTTGATATCATGAAAAATTCTCTAGAATAAGATATAATCATCTCAATTATGATAATAAAGAAGCTCCTGAATTGAGACAATCAGAGTTTTCAAAGATTATTTAGAATCCTCATTTGAGGTGTAAAGATCTTTATAGTAAAGATAAGTTGGATGCATAAATTTAAGCTTAGGATTGTTGTACATCTTAGTTTCTGATTACGGAAATAACATATGTATCTTCTAAATGGTGTGTAGGTCTCTATAGTCGAACACTAGCATACCTTCATCTTAAGCATGCAGTTTTCAGTAAAGAATTTCTTGCTAACCATAATGAAAAATATTAGGCTTTATGTTGGTTTATCAAAAAATCAGGCTTAGCTTAAGTTAATCTATGATTAGTTCCAATCTGAATTGGATCAAATATATGCCAAATTAAGGATAGATTATTGTTGATGGGGAAAAACGATTTGCTGGTTTTTTAGGAAAGTGAAGAGACGACCGTGCGGAAGAGACTCCTCAACCGAGCAAACTGCTTAACCTCAAATAGATGCACTGCACGGGAGTTCTTTGAGTTCGAGAGATCAATCTATAGGACTCCGGCCTAAACCAAGTCAATGGCCGTTCCAGAGTCAATAAGGTCACAAAGAGGGAGATCGGTTGATCTGTAGGATCAATGATGATCAAGGATTGTGGATGTGTTGAAGGTTTCTGCAAGTTTGTGTAAATAAGTTTCGAATGATTGAGAGAGTGTTGCTCACACGATGATTCTTGGTTAGACGATGGATTGTCTGTTCAATATCTCGTGGATTTTTCTTGTCCTTTCAATCATGGATTAAGAGACTTATTTATATTATCGGAATAGTGAACACATTGATCCCAGTAAGTGTGACGGTTTCTTGAGTGAAAGAGTGGGAAAGTGGGAGATCGTGGTGAAACCAGTTCCAGGTCGTGTGGAGACTTGGTTAACCGTCCACCCACTACTTTTCTAAATCCTTCAACCGTTTGCACGGCTTACTCACATTTCTCATCGTGGATGAACACACGTGCCATAGGCCGCCAGACCAAAACCCTAAGTAATATCCCCCCATGTGACATGATTGATGTCTCACGAATGTGGAGTCTGCAAAATAGACGTGTATTTGATAAGTCAGTCGTTGACTTGATGAGTCTAAGTTTTGTTGAATTGAGCATGATTGACGAATGCCCAGTGATTCATGGATTGAACATGTCAGACGTAAAGTTCTTGAATGATGTTGATATTGCTCGTCTGAGCAAATATTGCAAATTCGATGAATTGTTGAATATTGAGTTAGATCAATATTCGAGAAACTGAGAAAGTATTGCTCAATTCGACGAATTAATGAATATTGATAAATTACTAAATATTGATAGATTAATAAATATTCGAGCAACTGAGCAAGTATTGCTCAATTCGATGAATTACTGGTAACGTGACCCAATAAAATATTAATTAAAATATTGGTAGTCTAGCAAATATCATATAATTAATCTGGATGTCGATTACTGGATCAACATAAAATTATTAGTGTTTGAACTTGCTCAGAATGATGATTTGTGGAGCCTTTGTTCGAAACCCTAATTTTTGATCAATTGTTCGTCAATTGATGAATTGCTGAAAATAGGTCATGAGTGAGGGAGGGACCAACCACATGGGATGATGGATGACCATGTGGTGTTCAAGTGCTCGAGTGAGCGTGCACCAGGGTCTTTAGTTGACCGGTTGGTGAAAGGATGTTCATCATTTATTAGAATAATGCTCGTGCGAGTGTTAGGTGATAAAACCTAATTATGGAGAAGTGAGGGACCGACCAAGGGAGCATAGAACCGGCCCTTGGTGGTGTGGGACCAGCTGATGGTCAACTGAGAAAATTCCAAGTTGGTTGAAAAGAGTTTGGACCCAATATGAGCAATTGAGCAAATTAGGTCAAAATCATGAAGATGTGTGGGACCGGATCCTTCCAAGCCTTAGGGCCGGCCTTGGTCGGTCAAGGAAGCATGCTCGTGTCACCATAATGTCCGTGTCTCAGTTCTTAGAGTTTTGGTATTTTATGATGTGCGTTCGAGCAATATTTTGGATTTTCAGAAGAGTTTGATCTTTGACTGAAATTCTCGATTTTTTGCTAGAATGAGCAAGTAGGACTTTGCTCGTTTGATCAAAATTTTGAGAATATTAAAATAATAATATTTTAATATTTGACGTGAGTAGCCTAGACGGTCACCTGACCATTTGACTTTTTGGTTTTTTCACGGGTTGAGCAATATTTTAGAAAATATGAAGAAACCATGATTTTTGCTCAAATGGAGGAGTTTCATGAGATGAGGGAAATAATAATTATGAAAACAAGGGATGTAAGGTGTGGGACTGGCCACGTCTAGGGCATGGACGGCCAGCTAGGTAGCCCATAACACCTTTCCCTATTTATTTAATTTTCATGAAACCGTGAAAATATGGAGAAACCGTGAGTTTTGCTCAAACAAGGAAAGTTGCTCGAATAAAGGAGTTTTCATGAGTTCATGAAAATAAGAAAAATAAAGGGAAGAGGCGTGGGGGACCGGCCACAGAGGCATGACCGGCCGGACGGGGTCCGGTCCCTAGGCGCCTCTTTTATTATTTTTATCATTATTTTCTCTCTCCTATTTTGTGTAGGATTTCCATATTTTTGAATGCTCGTTCGTGCATTTGGGTGCTCGTTCGTGCATCATTGTTGAGTACACTTGCACCATTTTATTGGGACTTACTCGATGATAGTCCAGATGCCCGATTGTCGGATATTTATTACCGATTCATGAAATTCAGCGGAGAATGACTCATGAAACGGAGTAATAAATGAATTGTGTATCTATTACTAATCCATGAATCCAGGCGGGGAATTCAAGGAACGGAGTAACGAGATAAGATGGTTATCTATTACTAATCCATGGAATCAGCCGGGGATAGCCATGGAACGGAGTAATGAGATATAATAGATTATTTTCTAGGAATTCAGTGGCGAATGTCACGGTAGAATTAATCTATTGTAGAATCGAGATATGAGATAGTTGAAGCATCATACTCGTTCTGAAAGGTGTATAGTCAGGGAACAACGTGCAGCGTTAGTGTCCTGAATGCGTTTAGCCCCCTCAAACAATTATGTAGGAGAGCCGTCTGAATCTATACACGGTCTCTCTACATAGTCAGGGAACAACGAGTGTCGCCGATGACCTGAAGGCGTTAAGCCCTCTCAACAAACAATTATGTAGGAGGACCGCCCAATCGTTCTTCTATGTAGAGGTGGGTCTCTCTATGTAGTCAGGGAACAGTGAGTATCGCCGACTTCCTGAAGGAGTTAAGCCCTCTAAACAAACAATTATGTAGGAGGACCGCCCAATCATGTTATTCTACATAGAGGTCACGATGAAATGTGTAGCATCAAATGCTCAGCTAGTGGGAGGCCTTTTGAGAAACATATTCATCATGGCTCTGAGAGGAACTCGATCACAGATCGTGAAACGGTTCACGGATCGTAAAATATGAATCGTCACATGCGTTCCTGAAGCCGGTCAGAAACATGCAGTATCATGATTTTACGACTTTGACCTTTGTCGAAAATCCACCATCAACATTAAGTCCCCTGCTTAGTGAGGGACAGTCATGTTCCGCAGTAAGCATTAGATGGTGATTTTCCGGTTGACGACATAAGCAGCTAAACTCGGTCGTACAAAGGTATTTTCAGAATCCTCGATTTGCTCCAATGGTGTCATGTACGAGAAAATGCTTAGGTATGGACCCTGACAGTAAGATAGAGTGTCATCCTGTGAGCACAGAGAGATGAAGCACTGCTGGTTTGGACGATCGGGCATCCTATTTTGGTCGGTTTAATGTTTGCGGGCCCGAGCCCAAAAAGGAAATCCATGTTTTATTAGGTTTTGGAAATAAATTTTCTATAAAAGGGAAGAGTGTCATCCTGTGAGCACAGAGAGATGAAGCACTGCTGGTTTTGACGATCGGGCATCCTATTTTTGTCGGTTTAATGTTTGCGGGCCCGAGCCCAAAAAGGAAATCCATGTTTTATTAGGTTTTGGAAATAAATTTTCTATGAAAGGGAAGAAGCCCAAAAAAAAAAAACAAATTTCTAAGCTGACCGACCACCTTCCCCTTCATCTCTTAACGCCTGAACATAGGAGGAGTTTTTTGCCGGATTTCAGTCTCTGCCGACAGTCACCGACCACCGTCCGGCCAAGTTCCGGCCAATGCCGACCAGGTAAGTCCGATTTTTTTTTTTTTGCTATGTTATTCATGAGTTTTTCATAAGAAAAAATTTCATATATATGCATGAAGATGTAGGTTTCATGAAAAAAATTTGTTAGAAAATATATGCCCGTTCATTCGTTAGTTTAAGAAACGAGCAATAATCCCTAATATGAAAGAGATACTTAAATCCTTGAATAGACATGATTTAGTTACAATAAGGAAAATTTTGTTTATAAGGTTTCATGAAAATCAATATTTTACTCTTAAAGCATGAACTTTCACACAAATACCTTTAGGAAACGTACATTCGTTCGCAGTTAAAGTAATAAACAAGAATCCTAAGATATTTTGAAATAGACCTGCACTTCATGATAAAATTTTGTTTGTGAACTTTTAAAATCTATTTGGTACATATGGACCTTCACAAAGATAGGACAGACCCTCGTTTTAGAGACGAATGCTCGTTTGAGCAAAACAAAAACAAAGTTAATTACTCACGTAAAAATAATTTTGTACGTGTGTTCAAATGTTAATTTTGTTAAGAAAAATCAAATTTTGATTTTTGAGTAATCGTTGAAAGCAAACAATATTTTCATGAACTTGTGATTTCATAGTGTATGTAATCACGGTAGAAAATCAGTGAACGTTCACATGAAGGGTTATGTGAATTATTCATAATTTCGTGAAAAGTCAGGTGTCGACTTTTAAATAATGGGTGTTGCTCGTATTTGCGGGTTTGAAGAAACGAGCAAGTTTTTGAAGTTTTACGTTATTATCACTCAGTTCGTGAAACGGTAAATAGGTAAGAGTTGAGGATTACCATTTTAACGCATGTTGTTGCCAACTGGTTTGACTCCGCATTTTTTGCAGCAGATAATGGCAGCTCCAGGCGATGACCATATTTCTGACTCTTCCGGGAAATATTCGAGAAACATCAAACCACATATGAAGAATTCAGCAGCTCGGGCGGAGATTGATCAACCTTTCAGAAATGCTTGAAATCTGATACCTGGCATGTCTCTTGCTCATCTAAAAGCCATTCGTGAGGGAATGAACGATTTCCTGACTTATGTTGACGCGGAAGAGAAACAAAGACATGAGGAGCAGAAAAGAAAAGCTGAAGAAGAAAAGCTTGCAGTTTATCAGCCAAAAAGACAGTGATCTCAACAAGCGAGACTGGCGGCTGAGGATGAGGTTCAACCACGCCCTGACGGTGTAGCTTCTGAGGAAGTCGAATCCGTCTGGAAACCTTCTGAACGCAAAATTAAGCCTTATCTTCCAGGTATGAAGGCTGAGCGGTTGGCTATAGCTGATTTCAAAGCCGAATGTGAAGAAGACGACCACTTGGATGCGATGTACGGTGACCCTGAAGATCACCTAGAAAAATATCCTGATTCCGAAAATAGCTCTGAAGAGGAATCCGATAAAGACTCTACAGAAGATGACGATTGCAGAGACAGTGATGATTCTGACGCATCTGAATCTGATGATTAAGCTTGCTTGCAAATCTTCCTGAGATCATTTATTTTTGTTGAAGTAGATATTATTCTGATTATTTGAGTAATTTAGACGTTGCATTATAAATTATTTTTCGAATAATAATCTCTTATTATATCTTCTGCCCAATTCTTCTCATGCTGTCAATTGAATGTGATAGACACGTGTCCATGTGTGTGAAAGTTAATCACAATCTTCAGAAGTATGATTGCACAATGGAAGCGTGACTTGCAAAGATGATAAGTTCCTAGTCAAAGTATTGACCGTACCTGATTGAACCGTCAGTCCCAGTCCCCAGTATTGTCGCTCTTCTTCCATATCACCAACACAATATAGTTTGAGATTTAGAGTCTCAGTAGGAATCGCAACTGATTTGACCATCCGTAGAAGATGAGTATCCACCGTCTTATGTTTTGACTTTCAAGGCTTAGGGTTTTCTATTTATACGACACATCTTCTTCTGTTCCTGTATATTATCAGAAGAAATTTTGATCACGATCATACCTCTCATCATCATGTCTGGCAGCAGTGCTTCTTCTCGAAATGAATCCCTGGCAAAGCATGAAGTTGGGAGGTCCATCTCGGTAAGTTGTACGCTTTCCTTATTTTCATGTAATCAGAATCCCTAACCAAAGAAAGTGATTTGTTGCAGGGCAATCAGGGGAATCGACTTTCTTCTTCTTCTTACGATTTATGGCATAAGCGAACTGTCAGGGCTCCCGCTTGTTATAGGCCTACTCGTGTTAAAGATGGAACATCCGTGAGTTCTTGACTGAAAATTTCTTCCGATTAAGCATTTACCCAATTTTACTGAAATTGAATATTTTGTCTTTGCAGGTTGACGTTCATGTTGTTGTTGAAGCTAGGAAGAGAAAGAATGGAAAGTATGTGGTTGCAGCTAATGGTGATGGCGAAAACCGTGCTGACGAGAACTCAAACAACTCCGTAGATGCTGATTCCAGGGTTTCTGTTCGTGAGTACCCAGCGGCTGGACTCCCATTCGATACTCCCATGGTCAATGCTTGCCCAGATAATCAACTAGTCGGTGGTTTCATCGTACCTAAGTGTTATGCATATCTTTGCACCAAGATATGGAAGAGGTACGTGCACGTTGCTACTACTGAAGTATGGAGAGGTTTTCTGCCGACTCTATTAACCACAGTTGCTGGATTATTGCCCGTTATTGATGAGATGAACAAGATAAACCTGCGAGATGTCAAAAATGAAGAGTTGTACAGATGGGATGATATGATCTCGAACTGTGAGATCCTGCGGTTTAACATAAGCTGGCTTTGTCGTGGACTCGAGATCATCAAGGTTGATAGGGCGGCTGCTGCTGTAAATATGATTTCTGTACATCTGCCATCATAGAAGAGGAGAAGACACTTGCTCTGGAGTCGGCAAGGGTCGAGAAAGCTGTTCAGGACTTGAGAGTGAAGAATGAAAACTTTCACAAGAGACTTGACATGGTTTTCAGTAAGAATTATTCGTTGTTGGATGGTTTGCTCTGAGTGAGCATTTGAGAGAGATTTTTTTTATGTAGGTTTGAGACTTGTTTTGAATAAAGTAGGATGTTTGAAAAAAATTCATGAGATTCATGAAATATATTTTGAATTTTTAACGAATGAGCATATTGCATACTCTTTGGAGGTATAATAGAAATTACATTTGAAATTTAACATATAATTGTTTGCTGATCGTTCAAGCATAATATGCCTTGAGCCACTTGCCATCCTTCCACCCCTCCATTAACAGCTAAGATTTTGTAATATCCGCTGGATACTTCCTTGATGATTACATATGACCCTTCCCATTTCGGAGAGAACTTGGGAGCGGACATGTCTTGTTGAATATGCTTTGCTGTTTTCAAAACCAAATCTCCTACTTGAAATGTTCGAGGTCTTACCATTTTGTTGTATGCACTGGAGATCCTTTGTTTGTAAGTTTCCACATATTTTTCTACTTTGTCCCTTCTGGAATCGAGCATGTCCAATTCAGCAATTCTTGAATTAGACACTTCAGCTTCATCCCACTGTACTCCACTGGACGCTGCGATTCTTACAGAGGGAATCTTGATCTCAGCTGGGAGAATAGCATCAGCGCCATAGACAAGAGAATACGATGAAGTTCCAATTGAGCTTCTTGGTGCGGTGCGGTAGGCCCATAAAACCATGGGTAATTCTTCATGCCACGTTCGTGGATTGTCATGAACTGTTCGACTAAGAATCCTGATCAAGGTTTGGTTGGTGCTCTCCGCTTGTCCGTTTCCTTGGGGATAGTATGGTGTGGATAAAATCTATTTGATTCCATATTCCTCGAGCAATTTTGCAACATGTTTGTTGGCGAAAGGAGTTCCATTATCCGTGATGATATGTTTAGGAACGCCGAATCTACATATGATGTGTTCCTTGATGAAGGATGCAATCGTGACTCCATTAGTGCTTCAAAGAGGAATAGATTCAACCCATTTGGTGAAATACTCGGTTGCTGTGATGATATATTCATGCTGCTTCGAAGACGCTGGATTGATTTTTCCGATGATATCCAGTCCCCAGCTGTAAAAAGGCCATGGACTTCTCACGGAATGTAATGGAAGACAAGGAGTGTGAATGAGGTTACCATGAACTTGGCATTGATGACATCTCCGAACATAGGCATCCGCATCGTCTTCCATGGTCGGCCAATAATATTTCTCATGGATTTGGAGAAATAATTTCTTCTTTCCTTGGTGTTCACCTTCGTGCATCTCTTTCAAGATTATAGGAATTTCATGCTCGACCAAGCATCTCAGAAGGTTCCCACCAAAGCTTTTGCGATACAAAATCCCTTCCAAGTAGACAAAAAGTTTGGCCCTCTGGGTGAGTTTGATCGCTCATTTCTTCTCCGACGGCAGATCGTTGTCACGAAAATATTTTATGTAAGGTTCTCTCCAGTCCCCAGTGTGATGGATTGTTAGAACCTCCAAATGATGAGGTGGTGTTTGACAATTGGGACAAGACCCTTGTAACATTCTCGACTGAACCTCCATAGAGGGCCAATAGTACCCAAGCCTTTGAAGCCTTCTGTAAAGTGTGACTACCAGGGTTTGTCCGTATATTTCCTCGTGTATGCCTTTGAGTTGCTCGCTCGCTTCCTCATATCCAAGGCATCGTGACAAGGATCCATCAGGATTGCGATAATATAATGCTCCATGCAGTAGAAAAAAAGTTTTTCAACTCCTTGAGGCTGATTTTCCCTTCTGTGAGAGAACTGCTCAATTCGTAAATAATGGGTGTCCGCCAGTCGCTCGATTGAGCATCTTCAACTTAAGTAAGCCAGGTAGAAAATACAGAACATCTTTGCACAGTGGTGGATTTCTCTGACCCTTCAAACTGCAGTTTGGACGCAAGAGTCGCTAGACAGTCAGCGTGTCTGTTGTTGGTACGACCAGTATGAACAATTGTTGCATCAGAGAAATGAGTTAATAGCCTTTGTGCTTCGACCCTGAATGGAGCGAGTGTTAATTCTTTGAGAGAATACACGCCATTCATTTGATTGATCAGCAACTTTGAGTCTCCTCTTATCTCCAGATGCATTACTCCTGCTTGCTTGGCCAAGGACAACCCTAGGAGGAAAGATTAATATTCTGTCGAATTGTTGGTGCGGTGGAAATCCATCTTGAAGGAATGTGAGAAGACTTCACCGGACGAAGATACTAGCACAACGCCTGCTCCACCAGTATCATTGCTCAGAGTGGTGGATCCATCAAAATAAAACAACCATGTTTCCTCCTGGATGATTGAGATTTCTGGAAACTCACCGGGCACTTCTTCATGTAGCATTGTGATGTATTCTCCAGGGAAAGCAGCAAGTAAGTCTGCAACTGCTTGTCCCTTGATTGCTTTAGGCGGGACACATGCTATGTCAAACTCTGACATCTGAAGTAGCCATTTTGCCGGTTTTCCAATCAGTGCAGGTTTCGACGACAAGAATTTTATGGGATCGGCTTTGGCCACCAGCACAACTCTGTTTGATAGTAGATAATGCCTGAACTTCTGGATTACGTGAACTAATGCTAGACACGCTCTTTCGGCTTTCGGGTATCGGAGTTGGGCATCCCTCATCGTACGACTGAAGTAATAACTTGGACGTTCGATGCCTTCTTCATCTTCTTGAGCGAGAAGTGCTCCGATAGCGCCGTCACTGGAAGTTGTGTAAAGTATTAGTGGCCGTCCTTGCACCGGATATTTCATGACAGCAGGTGATAGCAGTATTTGCTGTATTTTCTGGAATGCCTCTTGTTGAACGGTCGTCCATGCAAAACTTGCTCATTTCTTCAGCAGATGAGTGAACGAAGCAATGAGTTGAGCCAACCCAGGAATGAAACGCCGAATATAATTTACCTTTCCCATAAAACTCTGGAGCTCTTTCATAATGCGTGGAGGAGGCATCGTAGTGATGGCTTTTGTCTTGTATGGGTCGACCTTGATTCCTTCTGCAGTGACCAGGAATCCTAGAAACTTTCCGGAAGAAACACCAAAAGCACACTTCAGAGGATTCATCTTTAACTTATATTCTCTGCATCTTTCGAAAACTTGTTTCAGAATTTCTAGGTGGGATGCTCGAGTCTTCGATTTCACCACCACATCATCGACATAATCTTCCACTTGCTTGTGCATCATGTCATGAAATATTGCAGTCATGGCTCGTTGATAAGTGGCTCCTGCATTCTTCAGGCCGAAAGGCATCACAGTGTAATAAAAGTTTCCAATGGGAGTTCGGAACGCGGTCTTGTTAGTATCATGTTCGTGCATCTTGACTTGGTTGTATCCGCTGTAACCTTCCTTGAATGAGAACATGTCGTGACTACTAAATGCATCAACGAGCATATCAATGTTGGGTAAGGGAAAATCGTCTTTCGGGCAACATTTGTTCAGGTTCCTGAAGTCCACACAACATCGGATTTGACCATTTTTCTTCTTGACTGGGACAATGTTCTCCAGCCATGTTGGATGTTGAATCGGTCTAATGAACCCTGCTGTTAGCAGCTTCTGGATCTCGACTTTGATTTGTTCCTCGACATCATGCCTAAACTTCCTGGGAGGTTGCTTGACAGGTTTGGAACTGGGAGTGATGTGCAGATGATGAGTGACTAATTTGTCGTCTAGGCCGGGCATCTCTTCGTACGTCTAGGCGAAGATGTCTTGATACTCTTTCAACAGACCTATCAATACTTCTCGTTCCTCTAATGAGAGAGCAGAACTGATTAAAATCGGCCTTGGGTTTTCACCTGTTCCGATGTTGATAGTCTCAAGATCGTAAGTGGTGGAATCCGTGCCATCTTGCAGTTGTCGTGGTGCATCTTGAATTTCTTCATCAGGCGACTGCTCGCTCTGGCATGATTCTTCATAGCGGGAAGACTTTTCATCAACCTCCCCTGCTAATTGCTAATCTTTTCGACGGAGATAAATGACTCTTCCTTCCGCATCATAATTAGTAATAAAGTTGTATTTTTTATGAGCCCTACCTTGACCGTGACGACGCTTGAGCGGTGTGGTAGATGGTTTAATCGATTTAGCACCTGACGATGATGGTTTGTCAGTTTTCTCAATAGATTTCCAACTTGGGAGTGGAGTACCGTAGATTTTGCTTGGAGGTTCAGGGATGCTCTTTGGTGGTTCCATAAACTCAGCATCATAAACTGGAGCATAAGGAGACACTGAAGCCGCAATGCGGACAATTTTGTTGTTGAGCAAAGCTTTCATACATTGATGGTATGTCGAAGGAACAACCTTATTGTCATGGATCCATGGTCGTCCGAGTACCATGTGATAATCAGGGTCTTTCTCGATCACATGAAACTTAACAGTGGATTGAATCGGCCCTACTTTCAGATCCACATAGACGTACCTGTATGTGTGACTCTGGCTTCCTTCAAAACCTGTCATTAATATGGGATGATTAACAACCTTGCTTTGTGGAACTTTGGCCTCCTTAAGAGTCTTCATAGTGATGAGATTTGTAGAAGCGCTTGTTTCGATGAGAACTCTCCTAAATTCGGAATCCTTGATAGAATCAGTTACGAACAGGGCTCAGTTATGTCCTTCTTCCGCCATTTGGTCCTCCTCAGTGAAGGTGATGTTGTTGATCGAATGTTCAGATACCATGGGCACTTGTTCAACTACTAGAGATGATTGAACTATTCGCGCATCAGATGATATTTGGTTGAGTGCAGCGAATGTGTTAGTACGTTGATCTTTGGAGAAGTGCAGGAGTTCACATAGATTCTCAATTAAATGTGTGACCTCCTGATCCATCGGCTTCTCATAAGTAGTTAAACTGTTGGCTTGGGGATGATCATCAGTTGAGGGATTAGCCAGTGTCGGAATTCCTTGAGCGCGCCATTCAAATTTGATGTCAACCTGACGAGGAAATTCAGTATGTTTTTCGTCTCTTTTATCAGGTCCATGTTCTTTGTGTGAATCTCTTGTACCCGTGCCAATTCGATCAAGGTTGGGATTTCTGCATCGGCTGTGCCATCGGATGGAGTGTTGGAAGGAGGAACACTTCCATTCGAAAGATTCTGACTGGAATTCGGAGTAGTTGAGTTAGACCTAAGACCAACCATCTTGTGAGAATTTGAGATTGCAACCGAGAGATTAATCTCCCACTGTGGTCGCCAATCTTTTGATGGGGAAAAACGATTTGCTAGTTTTTTAGGAAAGTGAAGAGACGACCGTGCGGACGAGACTCCTCAACCGAGCAAACTGCTTAACCTCAAACAGATGCACTGCACGGGAGTGCTTTGAGTTTGAGAGATCAATCTATAGGACTTCGGACTAAACCAAGTCAATGGTCGTTCCAGAGTCAATTCGGTCATAAAGAGGGAGATGGGTTGATATGTAGGAGGGAAGCTGGGAATTGTGGGATCAATGATGATCAAGGATTGTGGATGTGTTGAAGGTTTCTGCAAGTTTGTGTAAATAAGTTTCGAATGATTGAGAGAGTGCTGCTCACACGATGATTCTTGGTTAGACGATGGATTGTCCGTTCAATATCTCGTGGATTTTTCTTGTCCTTTCAATCATGGATTCAGAGACTTATTTATATTATCAGAATAGTGAACACATTGATCCCAGTAAGTGTGACGGTTTCTTGAGTGAAAGAGTGGGAAAATGGGAGATCGTGGTGAAACCAGTTCCAGGTCGTGTGAAGACTTGGTTAACCGTCCACCCACTACTTTGCTAACTCCTTCAACCGTTTGCACGAATTACTCACATTTCTCATCGTGGATGAACACACGTTTCGTAGGCCGCCAGACCAAAACCCTAAGTAATATCCCCCCATGTGACATGATTGATGTCTCACGAACGTGGAGTCTGCAAAGCAGACGTGTATTTGATTAGTCAGTCGTTGACTTGATGAGTCTAAGTTTTGTTGAATTGAGCATGATTGACGAATGCCCAGTGATTCATGGATTGAACATGTCAGACGTAAAGTTCTTGAATGATGTTGATATTGCTCGTCTGAGCAAATATTGCAAATTCGATGAATTGTTGAATATTGAGTTAGATCAATATTCGAGCAACTGAACAAGTATTGCTCAATTCGATGAATTAATGAATATTGATAAATTACTAAATATTGATAGATTAATAAATATTCGAGCAACTGAGCAAGTATTGCTCAATTCGATAAATTACTGGTAACGTGACCCAATAAAATATTAATTAAAATATTGGTAGTCTAGCAAATATCATATAATTAATCTGGATGTCGATTACTGGATCAACATAAAATTATTAGTGTTTGAACTTGCTCAGAATGATGATTTGTGGAGCGTTTGTTCGAAACCCTAATTTTTGATCAATTGTTCGTCAATTGATGAATTGCTGAAAATAGGTCATGAGTGAGGGAGGGACCGACCACATATGATGATGGACGACCATGTGGTGCCCAAGTGCTCGAGTGAGCGTGCACCAGGGTCCTTAGTTGACCGGTTGGTGAAAGGATGTTCATCATTTATTAGAATAATGCTCGTGCGAGCTTTAGGTGATAAAACCTAATTATGGAGAAGTGAGGGACCGGCCAAGGTAGCATAGAAACCGTACCTTGGTGGTGTGGGACCATATGATGGTCAACTGAGAAAATTCCAAGTTGGTTGAAAAGAGTTTGGACCCAATATGAGCAATTGAGCAAATTAGGTCAAAATCATGAAGATGTGTGGGACCGGCTCCTTGCAAGCCTTAGGGTCAGCCTTGGTCGGTCAAGGAAGCATTCCTTTGTCACCATAATGTCCGTGTCTCAGTTCTTAGAGTTTTGGTATTTTCTGATGTGCGTTCGAGCAATATTTTGGATTTTCAGAAGAGTTTGATCTTTGACTGAAATTCTCGATTTTTTGTTCGAATGAGCAAGTAGGACTTTGCTCGTTTGATCAAAATTTTGAGAATATTAAAATAATAATATTTTAATATTTGACGTGAGTAGCCTAGCCGGTCACGTGACCATTTTACTTTTTGGCTTTTTCAGGGTTTGAGCAATATTTGAGAAAATATGAAGAAACCATGATTTTTGCTCAAATGGAGGAGTTTCATGAGATGAGAGAAATAATAATTATGAAAACAAGGGATGTAAGGTGTGGGAACGGCCACGGCTAGGGCATGGCCGGCCGGATAGGTAGCCCGCAACACCTTTCCCTATTTTTTTATTGTTTTTCATGAAACCGTGAAAATATGGAGAAACCGTGAGTTTTGCTCAAACAAGGAAAGTTGCTCGAATAAAGGAGTTTTCATGAGTTCATGAAAATAAGAAAAATAAAGGGAAGAGGCGTGGGGGACCGGCCACGGCGGCATGACTGGCCGTCCGGTGGGCCCGGTCCCTAGGCGCCTCTTTTATTATTTTTATCATTATTTTCTCTCTCCTATTTTGTGTAGGATTCCTCATTTTTCCATATTTTTGAATGCTCGTTCGTGCATTTGGGTGCTCGTTCGTGCATCATTGTTGAGTACACTTGCACCATTTTATTGGGGCTTACTCGATGATAGTCCAGATGCCCGATTGTCGGATATTTATTACTGATTCATGAAATTCAGCGGAGAATGACTCATGAAACGGAGTAATAAATGAATTGTGTATCTATTACTAATCCATGAATCCAGGCGGGGAATTCAAGGAACGGAGTAACGAGATAAGATGGTTATCTATTACTAATATATTGAATTAGCCGGGGATAGCCATGGAATGGAGTAATGAGATATAATAGATTATTTTCTAGGAATTCAGTGGCAAATGTCACGGTAGAATTAATCTATTTTAGAATCGAGATATGAGAAAGTTGAAGCATCATACTGATAGGATTCTAGGAGAACCCTGTATATATAATAACCGCAATCGCACGGTTTCTAACTAGTAGACATAGGCAAGTACGGGTCGAACCCACAAGGAGCGGTGGAAATACCAATAAACCCGCATCTCCTAAGTATAACCCATCAAAGTCACCCAAGCATGGCTTATCAAATTACAATGGCAAGCAAGTTATCGAAGATATGTATCTATATATTTGCGATTATTATTTGCATTGTCTAAGTATAACCCATCAAATGATTTAACCTAAGCATGGATTATCAAATACTATTACAAATAAAATTGCAAAACTCGATGAATCTATGCACTTAGGATTTTGAATCGTACAAAGCCGGTGAGGCAACAACACGTATTCTTTATA
>JAJJMB010012240.1:1691296-1724712 GCA_023531105.1 Papaver atlanticum
AATCCTGAGTCCCAGTAACTCTCGCACCCTTTGTAATATTTTTGTATGTATTTTTATTAAATTTAAAAACTCGAATCTTCACAAGTCCGAGTTGAACGAACTCTACTTATCACTTTTTAAAACAACATAAAATCACATCAAGAAGCAAGGAAAGACTTTCCATGGAATTGAGTTTAAAACATACTTTAGGCCATGATAAGATTTTTAATTGTGGTTGTAGTAAAAAGGATTCGAACTATAAGACTTGTGAAGATTGAATATAAAGATTTAATGAAAATAATTAATAAAAGCGAGAGTTACTGGGACTAGGATTCCACCAAATTCATAACATAAGGTTCAATTATTTATTCTCAACAATTACCGCTCAATAAATAAAATAACATCGACTCTGAATTTGCCAAAGTAGATTATCAAAATATTAGTTATAAATCGTAAGAATGGGACATCAAACATTTAAGCAAGCATGACCCATAATATGAAATAATAACTAATTAATTCAAATCATAAATCAATTTAAAATAAGTGCAAAAGTCATAAAAAGAATAAAATAAATTCACCCATGTATGAAATTCAGATTCCTCCGTCGACCCAGTGTATGAGTCTAGCTCCACATCGTAAAAACACACTCAAAAAGATAACTCATAGCTCAAATGGTGTTTTTATTGAAGAAGAGTAATAATACAGGTAATTTGCAACACGTTATTGGCGTTACAGAATTCACCGTTACAAGAGTTGTTTCAAATTTAAAATAAGCGTGCCAAACTGACTGTTATGAGTACTGTTTATAAATGACAGTTCTCTGCGACAGTCCGTGGACGTTATATTCTTCTTCTTATTCCTCCCTGGAAATGCAGAATTCGTCTGCAACTTCTTCTACGAACCAGAACTTCACCCCCTAACTCTCCATACTTTCTCTGACTCCCCAACTCGCTTTATATACACAACAGCACCAAAATCTCTCGTAATTATTGCTCTGGATCTTCACAGTAAAGGGATATTATTCTCGGGATTATTTTCTCTTTTGTGTTTCACATGTCTTTCCATTTTTCAGCTCAAAATTCTCTGCAGTCGATAGAATAAAATCTCCAGGGATAATATCTTCCCCTAAGTACACGTAAATCATAAAAGACACCAAAATCCTGAGATATCCTCACGTAGACAAACACTTGCCCTTTTTTCTTCAAAGCGATAAAATATCCTTCCTCTTTTAATTTCAACACAATTACCACCCCTGTTTAGTAGAAACAGGTCAACCCTAATCAAATTCCGTCAACAAATCTCACAGAATATCTTCCAAATCTTTCCTAGAAATCTCGCAGCCTTGTGAATAATATTTTCTCTGTTTCACGATAATTCATAAATTCAAGGATATTTGGTCTTTATTTTTGTTGCCCAAACATGTCATCTTCCCTGTTAATAAGGTAACATAGTTATTCCGTGTTTAACTCTCTCAAAGACTCTTCCAAAATCCGAACTAAAATCATGCAATTGTTAAGCACAGTTTCCCGCCAAAAAATGTTTTTCACGAAGATGAAGATGGACAGCCCTTAGCCAAATCCGGAGTGTGAATAGCAATATGTGCTGAATAGTATAAAAAAGGTGCTCCTTAGTAATTGAGGTTCCCCTTAACCAACAGTGAGAGTCCGAATAACGCGTTCCTCCGGGTGCCTTTATCAACTTTTCGAGCCGAATCTTCTCCACAAGAGCTTATTTCCTAGAAAACACTTAAAACAAGTTTATTAAAGAAATAATGAGTCCTAGCTATTGTAATTACGGGTGAAAAAGCATCGCACTTTCGTGCTTATCAGGGCCACCTTTTTTTTTTACAATCCATGGAATTTTTTTGATCAAACAACGAAAAACACGCTATTTCCATGAAAAGGTGGCTAATACCATGGAATTAACTCCTATCAAAAACAACCTAAGAGTAATTTGACATTGTTTACATTCTGTATTATCGCATGAACAATAAAGTTAAGGAGGATGTGTTTACCAAGTCTTAGAAATTTTAACCAACCGGCATTAGCCCAGTTGGCCAGGAGTTGGACTCCCAACCTGTAGGTTGCGGTTTCAATTCCCGCGCTGATCGTGTCAAAAAAAAAAAAAAAAGTCTTAGAAATTTTAAAAACTCTGCCTAGAGAGCTTATTGCTGGCTTATTACATTGCCTCTTACTTGCAAGTCAGTGAGTTCTGATTACCCACTCTAATACAAAGTGCTTGATCCCACACAAAGAAAAGTATTAATAAGACCTCCACATAGGGTTTGCATCGAGGATGCTCAAACAGACAGTGTACGCTTTTACTATAACCGAAAATATTTTACATTAATAAGACCTCCACATAGGGTTTGCTTCGAAGATGCTCTAACAGACAGTGTACGCTTATACTATAACTGAAAATCTTTTACCATACGTTGTTTGTTTGTTTGTTTATTTGTTTATTTTTTGTAACTTGTAATTTGATAAATTCTGGATACTTTAGTAAGATCTCGTTATATGCATAATGGGGATGGATTGTTCTCCTATTTCAACAGTGGAATTCTCTACTCCATTCGACTAGTTTCGGCTTCGAGTCCTGGACAACCCAAAATATCAGATGGAAGACAATATGAAATGGATATCTGTTTTTACACTTTAGCTTATTCATTCACCAATCATCATAATGAGTTTATCCATATGAATACAAATCTTATATTGGTTGACACAGCCAAAAAGTTCAATTTGAAACAGACTCGGAGAACTTAACGAGATTTCTAACATCGAACGCCGACGCTCCATGTATATTTCTAACTAGATTGCAGATATGAAGTACAGGTTTACCCAAATTCAGCAATATACTATTAGGCAGGTCTACAGAGAAGAAAATCAAGCAGCGGACGGTCTGGCAAATTGGGCGGCTGATGATTGCTTTACAGGAAAGCTCGCAACAATAGTGTGGGACAATGTAATTCCCCCACCTATAAGTTCTATTGTAATAACAGACTTTATGGGCATAACATTCCCACGTGTAATCTCAGTTTAACTTAATAAAATGCATGCTTCGAAACAAAAAAAGAAAAAAGAGACATTATGTCATGTATACTGGCCGCACCAGCACTTAACAACCTCACCTCTAGTGGAGCTTTCTTTTTAATCGTACGGTGCTGGTGAGTCATAAGTCATAGGTGACTGTTGGTGTGGTTTAAGGGTTGCGTTCCTGTAAAAGGAAACAAATAAAATTAAAAACTTCTAAAATACAATATTTGTTTCACTGCCGCTTGATCTATGATACAGTAGTGGATTTCCATACTTGCTCCTCAGGCATAAAAGTGAATTCCTCAGAACTAACACTTTGTCACTTCGATATAAAAAGAGAAGCGTAGTTAGCAATGAAGCGTTATACTGTCAGAATTCAGTGGGGATAAGTAAGAACCCGGCAGAGTCTCAGTAGGGTATTTGTTTGGAAACTGGAATTCTGCAGATCTGAGTCACTGATGCAGAGTCTCAGGTTTCGTATTGTTTCAACCGGGGTGGCGCAACTACGGTATTAGCTAATTACCGATGCTGTTGGGATTTGAGAACCAAAACATTTAGACAGAGGGCGATGATGATACTTTAATGGTTCGCTCGCTGTACGTATTGGAATGCTTTCCATGCCGATAATACCTTAATTGTTCTGAGCCCTCTCTACTCATGAATTAGTATTTCTTGCTAGCATACTTGTACAAACTGTGTCATGATATTCATCTTTTTAATGTCTCCACATATAAGGAACTTTGTTAATCTTTATTATATCCATCTTAATTTAACCTGTAATCATAACTTAGCTATAATCTTTATCATATCCATCTAAGTTTGCTGATTTGTAATCATAACTTTGCTAATCTTGATACACTACCAATTTTTGAAGCAGACCATATCTGAGAACTGAAAAATCAGGTTCTTTTCAATAAGGTGTTCACTGTAAAGCTGGTAAGATATCCATCCAAGTTTGCTGATTTTCATTGTAATCAGAACTTTGCTAATCTTTATACACTACCAATTTTTGAAGCAGACTATATCCGAAAACTGAAAAATCAGGTTCTTTTCAGTAAGGTGTTCACTGTAAAGCTGGTTAGCGATATGTTGGTTTGAATTTGAATAACTAAGTGGTCATCGAGGGTCTTGCTATTTTTCATTTTCACTGTCCTTCCATGTTTCAACATGCAATTAGAAAAGCTATTGGAAGTTGGGATACGGTGAAAGCAAATCAAGAGAAGGTGTCACTGCTGACTGGACGAGAGGAGGTAAATACACAAATATAAAGGTTTAGGAAGCCTACCAGCTGATTATCAACAGAGGAAGGCAAATGACAAATGTAACAGAACACAACAATGATATATTTTAAACACAATTCCACAAATGTAACAGAACACAACAATGATATATTTTAAACACAAATGTAACAGAACACAACAATGATATATTTTAAACACAATTCCACAATATCCAGACTGATAGATAATAACTTTTCCTGTCCTGTGGTCTTTTCTTTGCCACAAAAACAAATAAGCATCCAGTGTTTGTACGAAGCCATGGATCCACGAAGCAAAATATTATACTGAAAAATGATTCACGATAAAGCGATTCATTCATTCAACCAGCATGCGACTCATGGAGAATATTTAGTCTCATTTAATATAAGCTGTGTCAAAATGACATTCATTTCGGTTCCTGCTCTGATAGTAACAATGCTAAATTAAGAAAACTGATAATTTTGCCTTAAAGATGGTAGCAAACAATTGCCATTGACATTCATGGCAAAACAGGAAGCAACCCTCCACGAGGCGAATGAAGTGCACTAATACAAAAGTATATATAATAAACTACGAAAACGCTTGATAAATAACCAGTAATTCTCAAATCAATTCTCGCGATAAACTGCATCTTAATAAAAGAAGCCAAGAACTTTCCCACCAACATTCTTTCTCCTAGCCTCTTCATGGTCCATGATTCCGGCGGATGTAGTCAACACAATGTACCCGAACTGCATGTTTCAAACCATTATCAGAGGAAGCATTTTTTATTACAAGAGTCGAGAATATACTTCACAACTTTGACTTATCAACACTAAATACAGTGATTTAATGTTCACAATGTTTGATATCTTTTTTTTCTTATAAGTCCACAACAATGAAAGTGCAGCAGATTGAGTTACATTACTGTCCTCCTAATAGTGACATCTCACTGGCAATAGTTGAAATTATGAACTCCAGGCTACTCTTCACAAATTTTATTATTATCCATAAACCAAACTACTTTTTCATCAAGAACAATGGAGGATAACATAATTACCTGTCTTGAGGGAAGTAACCTAGCAGTCCATGGCTCAATCTCTTTGACTCCAACATCAAAACGGGGACTGATAACCCCACATTTGTTAAGTCTACCATTCAGTTCCACAACGATCTTGCCAGACCTATGATCATCAACATATTCAAACTCCCCGATGTAACCTACAAACCAGAACCAAATCGTACATATGTCATACATAACTTAACAGAGAAGCTGCGACCAGAAAAATGGTTTTACAGTACAAAACTAACCATGTTTCTGCATGACCATGAGAAACTTGATGATCACTTTGGAGGAAGGCCTAATCATAACCTGTCGCTTCCCACGCTTCTCTGCGTTATACATGCTTTTAAGAGCATCATTCAAGACACTGATTCTAACCATCCTTGCGAAAGCTGGTAAGCACCAAACAAGAGAAGAGTTAGTAATCTAAACGGCCATAAATAAAACAAGAACAAAGAGTCTTGTGCATTCTGCTAGAATGAAACCAAAATCAAAAGAACGGAATTAGCAAAAGAAATGAAGAAATCAATAAAAATAAACTTGAAGAACAATTTCCCCATTAGGAGACAATTTATCTTGCAGTATTAAAAGTTGGAACGCAAGTTACAAAACACTGTACATGTTTCTCACAGGTTTTCTTACATCAAAAAACTCATCAGTTTACAGCATAGGATTTTACTACATCACATTGGGGTTTGCTTAGCTTACTTCATACTCACAGCTAAAACAATTATATTATAAGGAATTTAGTAGCCCACTTAATGCTTTATTGATCCAAAAAAAAAATGGCTGCCCATGACGAATACTTATTGCAATAGAACAGGAGGATTGTCTTACACTTAAACCTCACTACTATACTACAGTTCCTAATCATATAATTATTCTAGTGCTAAGGTTTGCTTCAACTGTCCACAAAATTGACAGGGCACACACCATAACTCCGAGTATTTAACCAAACTCAAGTTGAGTCCAACCATTTCACATCACATTTTTAAACTCTACCCTTAGACCAGCAAGTTGCAGATTTTCAGTAGGTACCCAAGACTGATTCAAGACTACTACCAATATTAAATCCAGGTACCCAACAATGGCCGAAACATGCTCTTAGTGTAGAGGCTTTAAAACATAACAGTGCATCTAGAATCACAAATCCTGATAGAAATGTGTAATGATACATAAATCACTTGCATTCAACTAAACCAACCCCAACAAATTAAATATACAAAAAAATACAATCTAAAAATTTCTCTCAACCATTTTTCACAAAACCTATAATCCAACAAACACAAAAATTAACGATAAAATTACAAGATCTGCTTCTTCAATCGAAATGGAATAACATACTTAACCAACTAACCAAAAAATACTGTACATGGAAACCCTAACACATCCAAGTCATTAACGATTAAACCCTATATCAAACATACACTAGAGCGAAACACAAAAAAAGAGGTTAAGGAAAAAAGAATAAGAGAGAATAATAGAGTTGAGAATAATCCATGGATTTGAAAACTTTTAACTAGATCGTGTTATAAGCTACTAAAGTAAAGTCTAGTAAGATAAGTTTGATACAGGATGAGTGAGAAATCGGACCTGGTTGAAGATGTCTTCTTCTTCTTCCGTTCTTCGAGTGTGAAGAGTTAGGGAGCACAAACTAGGGTTTTGTCTGCAGGAGAGGTTGAAATGTTGAACCATTAACCCTACTTATTTCTACGGAAACTAGTGCAGTTACGGGACTGCCCTTCTTTGCAGTTTTGGCACGTTCACTACTTGTAAAAAAAATGTGTGCGGCCCATCTATATTAACCCGGGTTGACACTCTAGCATATAAATAAAGGTTTATTCCTATCTATTTATATTATAAAGGACAATGGTATTTTTACCATTGGATGGCCCTTTACAGTTTAGACATATAAAGAACGGTCGTGATCAACTAATAAATGTTGAATATTCTCGATTTGTAAAACCGACTTTGCTAGACACACCGATACGATGGGCACCGAGAGGGATCTGATGGTCCCAAATGCTGCGTTCTCAGCATCTGTCGGGGTGGGCAGGCGTGGGTGCCACCCCTCTCAAACGGTGCCCACCACGGTTCTCAGCATTCGGTGCATCTATTATTTTCCTTGTAAAACATAGTCCAGATTTGGGTGTTTTTTCTATAACCAGAATCAACGGTGATCTACACTTTTGGGAGATAAAGAACGGCCGAAATCCAGCCATTACAAACATCTCCCTTCTCCTAGAAATGTCCGCCTAATAATATTGCCATTCAATGTATAGGGCGTTACCCTTTTTGGCGATCAAATAATAATTCTCAGAGACGTTACTCCTCTGAGAGATCAAAAATGAAATAAAGATTACACATTCACAAGATCTATTATACCAGGTAGTCATTCTTATTTTTGGTGGTTCAGATTAGGGTTCTTTTTCAATTTTTTCTTTCTAATCTCATTTATGAATCGAGAAACGAACACAAGGATGGATTAGCAGTCTATTGGTTTGGAATTTATTTTTTTGTGCGTCAACCTGCTAGATGCATTCTCTTCATCTAAATTAGGTTTCTTTCTTATTAATCTAATTCAGATTGTTTTAATCATTTTCTTTGGTTTTGTTGTTCGAAATTTAGGTTGATAGAATTGGTTGAGGTTATGATCAGAATCATGCCCCAACAACAGGTTATTTAGGGTTTGGATTATCTTACTTTGATGTGCATTTAACTAAATTTTTCCTATTTTTTCTTCTCTGATTTAGGGTTTTAATCAATGAGTGACTAATTTGGGGAGTATAGGTACTAAAGATGTTTCGACGATCCTGAAGATGCGAAAGATGTGTCTTTATTATCATGTGTACAACATTGATGAATTCGTTTAATTTGGGCAGCAGTTCTTATAACTTAAAAGCAATCAAAATGGTCATCAACATTAGGTAAAAGATTGATTTGGGAATAATTCTACTATCTTCGCTTTCAAGTTCAGTTTGATTTCAAATTTGATTATCAACTAACTGAATTTTGTTCTCTTGGTCACCAAATATCTACATCATTTTCAGTCGCCAAATACTCTCTGTTTTTTTTTTTTTTTTTTTTTGGCAAAGAGTACTTCAGAGCAGCCACTCCAGGTAACTACTAACTATTGGCATCTTAGCAATGTGATTCTTACAAGTTATAACACTATTCTTGTGAGTTTAAAGTCTACTATTGATGGCCTTGATTTAATTTTTGCAACAATGCACATATGATGGAGGCTTCAAAAAAACTCTCTCGAGTGTATTATGACCCCCTGATTATATGACTATAAACTCGAAAATACTTTAGGGTAAATTTTAGAAATAATTTTGTGTGAATGTTTGGTTGGTGAGGTTAATTGATACTGTTTATTCAAGTCTTTCTACAAATTGGCTTCCTATTTTTTTTATTTTGGCAGTATCGTTCATGACTCCTAAATGTTAGAATTGGTATAGTAAAATAACAGAGATAATAGTAGGCATAATCATGGTTGTTAAATATGGATCAAGAGATCTGGGTTCTTTTAAGTATTTAGCAGTTAGTAATGTATGCAAGAAAACAAGCTTAGGTTCATTATAGCTTAAGTCAATGCTAAGAAGTTTCTTATGTTTTGTTTGCAGAGAGAGGGTGTTTTGTACCGGAAACTAATCCAGACGCTTTGTTTATTGCTTATAGAATTGTTGAAATTGTATTATCATATGGAATAATAAGGCTTCTGATCGAAATAAAAATGGGAATGAGACAAAAACGTTCAATGCAGCCGCTGTTGATATTGAATTCGATCACCTTTCAGCAACATGAATCAATTTTGTGGTAATTTTCTTCCCTCATTTTGTTTCGATAATTGACAGTTGTAGTTTAGATAGTTTTGGAGAGTTAAATATGGTTATTGTGTGGTCGGAGAACCCCGTGGTTTCAGTTCCGGGAGGTATATCTGTGTGGACATAGATGGTAGCTGCAAAATGCTTATAATTTTGAGGAAATTGGTAAGTAATGTATCAAAGTCATTGAATAATAAATTGTAACAGGTTGCTAGGGATTTCAGGCGGGTGAAATGTCATTAGTATTGGCGAAGAAAGTGAAAAAAGTTGGAAAAACGACTCATGGATCTGTTATTGCTGGCATACCGAAATTTCCACCTGCTGGGCACCCTAATGGCTACCCATATATATCAGCAAGGTAGCCTTTTGTTTCTTATTTTAATTGCAATGTAGCTGGAAGATAGTATATTTGCCGTTTGTTGATGTTTCCAGTGCTTTATTTGTGAAATTACTATCATAGTATCATCAAGTTTATAGGATTTCAGGAATAAATCGAGATTATAGTCTGTATAAAGGATGGCACGAAACAAAAAGAAAGCTTATTTTGTTCGTTTCACTGCAGAAATAATGTTTATACGCAGGCCAAGCACTTTAATGGAGATGGAGGTACTAATATGGAGATAAATTAGGGTAATGCCTTATCATCTTATAGCGAATTGAAAAGAATTAATATGACGCCTTATCTGGATTGTCCAACGAGTTTCCACAATTATGGTGACCTATTTAAGATGGAACGTAACAAACTGCACTCAGATTATTATCTCATAGCATTTTTTTTGAAGGAATAGAGGGGTGTTAGCTAAAGAACCTCTACCCGTTTGGTGAATTGTTATGTATGGCTATCTGTTTAAAACGTTATATGATGGATGTGTGGATGGAGTTTTAGGTTATATTAACGTGCAGCAGGAGTTCTCTTTAATAACAGTGATCACCAACTATCCTCCTTTCTCTGTATTGTGGAGTTATCGCCGGCGCACACAGTACAATAGTCTAATAGTAATGTGTATGATGATGTTGGACATTATCAAGCACAAGTCGTTTTTTTTTTTTTATAGATTTTTTAATTTTGTGAAGTGTTACTTTTGTTGATGGGAAACTACTTTGGAGATGTTTAAAGTGTAATAGGTGAAAAATAGATGGTCATTTTATTTTTAAGGCTAAAATTTTGAAATTTTATTGAGATCATTAGTCCCGAGTATTACAACCACAGGTTAATTACAATCTATAAATGTATCTTTGTTTTTATCGTTAGGATATGTTCTACTTTCTACTCTTTATTCCCTTTCAAATTCAAATTTGGCACCAATTCACCAAAAGACTGGTAATTCACCAAAAGACCGAACTTCAAAGGAGACTGAATTTTTTAATTGGTCCGCCTAAGAATAACACATTTTGTGCATCACCTTTACATCGAACTGATTAAAGAGGAGAGCAAGAGGATGATGTATATTTTGAACTATGTTTTGGGGACTACCCCAAAACAGTGGGGGACTACTCTGTTATTCAAATGTCCACTCAAAATTTTAAGGGGTGTCCTAAAAGATTAGGGAAGACTAATCTGCTCTTATCCTAATTAAGGTTATAACTAATCCTAATAACCCACTAATTTAACCACTACCCACTAATCTAACCCCTAAATTAAAACCTAAAATCAGTTTTAAAACCCATATTTTTTATTTTTTTCTTCTTCTTCTTCTTCTCCTCTTCTTCTTCTTCTTCTTCTTCTTCTTCTCCTCTTCTTCGTATACATCGTCGATTCAAAAAAATTCATCGTCGATTAATCAATTTTATAAAACAATGCGTTCTAAGCAGACACCAAGAATTCCCTGATTGAGTCCGGGTCTGGCTAGCATAGCGAATCTCCCAAATCAATTTGAAGTTGATAAACAACTTCAAGCAAAGTTGGGAGACGAATTGAAGCATCCAACATCAACCAAGGAGTATGATTCTATCAAAATGAAAATCCGCAGGTAATTTCCTTCATACCCATTCCTTTTAATCGTTTTTTGTTGAAGAAATCATCAAAAACCACTGAAAATGAAAGTTACAGTAAAGATTTCGACTAGGAGAAAATTTTAAAACCCTAGAATTTGGTAACCGAACTTTGAATATGAAGAACAGTTCGGCGAATTAGTAATTTTAAGGTAACCGAACTATGAAGTTCGGTAAGCTCGCAAAAAAAAAAACGTAACCGAACTCCTTTATATGAAAATTTTGAGTTCGGTTACCTCGATAAATTTATATAGGTAAACGAACTTTCAATATGAAGAACAGTTCGGCCAATTAGTAATTTTAAGGTAACCGAACTATGAAGTTCGGTAAGCTCGCAAAAAAATAACGTAACCGAACTCCTTCTTTATATGAAAATTTTGAGTTCGGTTACCTCGCACTTTCTATGTGGTAACCGAACTTTGATCTGTCACATACAAACTTGTAGTTCGGTTACCTCGCAACTTATACCAGATAACCGAACTTCATAGTCTGTTAACATTTTGTGTTTGATGTAATCCCATGTTCATCTTTATTTGATAAGACAATATTCTGTTTAGGTAATAATGTTGTTTTCATTCATTATGAACAAAGGGAAAAAATCTAATCCCCACGTAGCCGAAGATTTGAGAACTCCAACACCTCGCGGTAGGATACATCTGGATTTCCGAAACCGTGGTACTAAAAATGCAAAACATGGAGGGGGATCATTACAGGAAGTCAATCAAGAGGTGATGGAGAATACAATTGATAATGTTATTGAAGAAGAGAATGATGATGAAGAAGAGCAAGGAAATGAAGATCAAGGAAATGAAGAGGTTGAACAACAAATAGAACACGTTGAGAATGTAGAGGAAGAAGAACAAAGAGAGGGCAAAGAAGGAGAAGGACAAGAGGAAGAGAAGGATGATGAAGAAGAGGGAGAGGAAGAAGGGGAGGGAGAGGAGGAAGAGGAGGAAGTGGAGGAAGAGGAAGAAGAGCAAGAAATAGTTCCTGTTAAAGATAAAAAGAAGCGGAAGCCGCCTTGTGATAGATACTCACACATTCCCCCTGATAATTTGTGTTTGCCACCAGTGAACCCAACTTATGGTACTCCAAATGATGGAGGGGCCATTTTGTTTGGCTACAAACACTCATGGGCTGCGAAGATCTATGCGACAAAGGCATTCTTTAAGTTCATTCTTACCTAACAAAATGATATTTCTTTTTGGGACATGTTTCGTCAAGTATTAATAGTGTTATGTTATTTTCGTAGGATCATAATGATGCTGTTCGTCTTATTCGTCGTCAAAAGGCGTCCAAATGGGATCTTTCTTTGGAGTGTGACGAATTTCAAGCAAAGGTGAAACAGTGTGTGTTATGGAGAGCTATAGAGTATGCACATGTGGATTTTGACGTTGTTGCCGTATCCGCATTTCTCGAGAGGTATTATCCCGAGACATATACAATGCATCTTCCATTTGGCGAGATGGGAATTACTCCCGATGATTGCTCGAGAATAATCGGCTTACCAATTGAAGGTAAATGTCTTCGAGAAGGCTACAACCCCTCGATGCATTATGAAGCTCTTGAAGAATTGGCTTTAAAATGTCTAGGATGGGATGCAAGAAAGGCTCAATGTGAGTTTAGACGTTCTGTGAAGTCCCCTAAACGGGGCGATGAGTATAATCCAAGAGAGGTAAATGGAGCGTTCAAGAAGAAGGTGAAGAAATTCAAGTTGGTAAAGTTGAAGTAAGCATTTGGAGGGACAAGAAAGAAGGTAGAGAAAGGAAAGTTGGTGATGGACCAGGAGACCCTTAGGCATCATGTCACCGCTTATTGGTTATATCAGCTAGGAACCGTCATTTTCCCCGATACTTCTGGAAATAGGGTGGATGCACATTATCTACAGCTTTTGGAGAATCTCGATGAGATTAACCAATACTCTTGGGCCACTGGGGTGCTGATAGACGCATTTATGTGTCTATTTTCATCTCTTTTATGTATAGTGTTAGTACCCATTTCTGTACTAATTTTGGTATTTTACCCCCTTGTAGGTGTTTTTGGAAAAATGGGCTCTTGCGGGAAAATTGGCTCGAAAAGTTGTTAAAGGCTCCTGGGAGGACATTTGCTATTCGGACTCTCATTTTGGATAAGGGGTAACCCATTTTCAGGCAGCTGCTAAGCACAGACCGAGACTGGATAGGGGGAGGTCACATTTCTTTACGTTTTCAAAAAAACAGAAAATGGCGGGAATTCTCTTCACACACAGGCGATTTTTTGGATGGATTTTTGATCGATGTTTAGGGAGATTAAAGGGCTGAATTTGATTGGGTTTGTTCCTATGGACCTAACAGGCAAGGTAAGGGTGTTGGAATGGATCCAAAGTGGCTAGAACTCGAATTGGAAGCGAAAACTTTCCAAAAATATCATGGTTTATTTTGGGCAAGTTTCTTGGTTTATTCTTGGAAACTTACGTGTAGAAGTGGAAGGAAACTCTTCTTAAAGACTTGTTTCTATCAAGGGAGGAGTTTGGAGAGCTTTTATTGATCGAATGCACGTGAAACAGAAAAAAAAAGAAGGAAATATCGAAACTTGCTGTGGAGGAAAAAACCAAGTTTATTCTCGAATTTTCTTTGCTCTACTATGTATAAAAGGGTTGGTTAGGGTCCTAGGAAGGAGAGGAAGAAGTTAGGGGAAGTTTAGAGCCTTAGAGAAGCTAAAAAAACCATTGGAAGAAATCACGTTCTGCTGGTGCAAAACTGAACCGGAGAAGACGAAGAACACAGAACAGCGGAAAAAGAAAGTTGCAGAGGCAGACTTATTTTCAGTGACAACGAATTACGGTCGCATCATCCAGCAGTCACCAAAGCTCTTCAGCAACGATTCCGTCCGCTGTATTAGACTTTCAGCGACTACAGTATTCCCTTTTCTCCCTTGTAATCAGTTTTTGAGCCATAAACATGTATTTTGAGAACACGATTAATATGAGGAGCTAAATCCCTTAGCCGAGGCGACGGAGGAAGCCATTGTTCCATGAAAAGTGGTATAATTCTATTTTTATTATTTATTGCAATTATTTTACATGATTTTTTTGCATAGAACTTAAAAGAAAAATTGATTTTTATTGAGTGGTTGTGAATTGTTTTGATGGAACATGCTAGGTTTTGACACTTTTGATGTTTCATGCTTTGTGATTACAACTACTACTTCAAAAATCTATCAGAGGCAAATATTAGAATCACTTAAACGAAGAATATTGCATGAATATTGATTAGAGTTTATCGATTAATTGGTCAATGGTGGAATCCAGAGTCTTGGTACTTTCTTATTATTATTGAAACAATTTTATTTAATTCTAAAAAAATCCTTCACAAGCCCGAGTTGAACGAACTTTACTCACCACTTTCACTACAACTTTAAAACCACATCAGGTGCTTGCTTTTGTTCTAGGAGAGATGAGCAAAGGGTCGAGGATTAAGACAACTCAAATTGGAGGTTACTTAACTCTTATTCAGGTGAGCTTTTACATTGTTAGTTAGCAAATTATTCGCATAAATTTTCTTCTCCCAAATCAATTATCATGTATGTGGTTAATATTTTCGTATTTTCGCATAGGTTTGGATTTATGACCACTTCCCTTCATTGGGATTGGCTAGGGAAAAGACACCTTATCCCTATGACGAACCTACAGCAGGAAAATGGTTGTTTTTGGACGCACAAAAGAAGTCTAAAGAAGAGCAGTTGACTTCGTTGAGAGAGAAATTGGATAAACTTACGGTGAATGATGTGGTATTTCACCCATACGCCGTACCCGATGATGTCCCTGTAGATGAAGAAGATATGAATGGTTTCTCTACCGTCTCGGCATACTATGGACCAATTTGGTATCCTAATGGCTACGCAATATATAATCCAAGGAGAATACTAAGACAACTTTGTTGTGTCCAAATGGATCCCGACGTGGTGAATGAAAATTTAAATTTGGTGGTTCAAGGAACAAAGAACACCGAGAAATATTTTGTTCCAAAACATGAACCAACTCCTATGGTAGGACATTGGAATGCAGTTAGTAACTACTACTTACCTTTAGGTGATTGTGTACCTTGTGATGGAGATGTAAATGCATGTGATGAAGATTATATGGAGTTTTATCAGGAAATTAGTCATCGTTTTGTGATAAATAGATAAGAACAAGCTAAGAATGATAAGGCGAAAGCGAAGGCAAAGGAGAGGGATGCTAAGAGAGCTCAGAAGGAGATGCCTATTTGTGGAGAAGAAGCAAAAATGTTATGGGATAATGTGGTAAGAAAATGTCTTCTCTTATACTTCCTTGTTGTTTGAAAGTATTGAAAATATATTTACTTATGCTTAAAATTGGAATCAGGTGAAGAAGGGTACGAAATTGTTGAAGAAATGGATGGCTAAAATCCGTAGTGGAGAGCTGATGTCGACTAAGGAACAAACCTACCTCTACGGCGAGTGGGAGGGTCTTATAACTAATAGAATGATGGATCCAAGTAGGTCTAAGCAATTGAAGAGGGGTCGACAACAAGGAGAATGTTCAAGTCGCGCCATGGAGGAAACCGGACGAGTAGATGAAACCCCAAGTGATGAGGAAGTTCCACCTAAAACTCATGGTAAAAAAGGAAGTGGTAAAAGGGTGCGTCGCGGTGGTCATAAGTGATTTCGTATGGTTTTAGTGTCAAAAAACATACGAGTTGTGGATTTCGTATGGTTTAATTTCGTATGTTTGTGTATGTATAACAACTTTTATATTTGTTTTACAAACTTGTTTGCGTTTTTAATTATAATTGAGATTGTGTTTTCAATTTTTTTTTGAAGAAATTTTGAATACAGGTTGTTTTTCGTCCACCTGAAATTTTTACATAGCTAACCGAACTTTTAGTTCGGTTACTTATGACAAATATTTGGCGAACAGCTATATCATACCAGGTTGCCGAACACAGAGTTCGGTTACATGCTACATTTTCAAGGTAGCCGAACTCAACCGAACTGTTTTTTCGGCGGACAGCTAAATCCTACCAGGTTGCCGAATACATAGTTCGGTTACCTCGCAACATTTTAACTGGTAGCCGAACTCTACTCTGAAGACTCAAATAAAACACCTATATCTGACACAAAACAGGTGTTCGGCAACCTGAAATATTTGCGCAGGTTGCCGAACTTATCATATGTGCTTACCGAACTATTATCTGTCAACTCAATAAAATACTAAAATTAACTCGATAATGAATACCACACTTCAAAAAACATAGTATTAGATTGAAAAGCATACTTAGTTCCATTACATGTGTCATTTAATCATCCTCAAGGGAAATAAGACCTTCATGTACAATTTCGTCCGATTTCTCCAAAGCTTTCCACATCTCCATGTTATGCTCATACATAATACACCAACCCAACATTATATCGGAGTTAAATACAGGCCAATAAGAGTTTCCGGATATTGGAGGCAGTGGACAATCGGGTTTTAAACGAAGGCCTATAAAGTGGTTGTTGTTAGTCAATGCCATCACACATCTCCTTCGTTTGAGTTGCTCGACACATACGGTTGTTTTTGGGGTGAAGGTGAAACTAGCATACTTTGAGAAATAATGAACCACACAATTAAATGCGTCGGAGATTAAGTGTCCACATATCGGTATGCTCATCCAATAATCCGTTGTGATCGGATGGCCCCCATGAAGACGACGTTGATACTTAACAAATTGCTCATTGAGACTACCCACCCCATCGCACAACATTGTCTTGTAAAATGCCGGATTCTCCTTTAGTTTGGAAAACAACCTTTGCCTTATATGAGTGATTGCACACCCATTATTTAGCTTGGCACCTTCGATGAAAGGCCCAAGTTGTTGATTGACAACATGAAGACCACAATTACCATCCGGAGGAACGTCGTCGGTGGATATAACGTATTCTCTAATGTATAGAGGTAGGTCATTCAAATAGTCTTTATTTGGAGCCTCAAGCTTCATGTATAGGGAAGATGGTTGGATAGAGCAAATTGGAGACTTAAGCTTCATGTCGCCAAAACATGGTTGCCTTGGTTGTGATGGACACATCGTACCTTTTTTCTTCAAATCTCGCTCACTTGTTTCGCCTTTTTCCTCAATACTCCTACCACGTTTCTTGGTTTGCTCCAAGTACATTGCCGCGGTATACTCATGGGCCGAAGGATCTCTAGTAAATGGGGTTTGCTCACTTTTCTTCTTACGTAACACCTTTGCATATTCTCTTAGTTGTTTTTTAGTTTCTTTTTTGCTTGGCCTACCTTTGCGTTTGCCTTTTGGCGGTTCATAAACATTCTCCGTAGTTTGTGGATATATGATTTTCCTCATGTCATCCCAAAATATTTGTTTTTGGAGCTTGTTCATGCCACGATACATCTTTAGTACGGTTCTACCCATTTCGTTATCACCAAACTCCTCTCCGGCTTCTTCTCCCTTTGGAGGAGGGATAAAACTTAGATGCTTCCAATATGGATCAATGTCGCTTAAAGGGATTACGCCATGCTCGTAGTTGATTATCATATGGCGACAAGGGAGTCCCATAGACTTCTTCATGTTACATACACACACCTCATCCCTCTTGGTTTCCCACTTATCAATCAACTCGACTTCTATAATCAACAACTTCATACATTGGCGAGATACGTTGTAATGGATTCCCTTGAACAATGGGTGGTCGGCATATTTTCCGGTCATTTTGAATATACGGCTTTTTTGGAACTTCTCTTTAATTCTATCAATGTCGCGCTTGAAGTAATTTTCCATAGCATTCCACACGGTTACAAAATTATCAACACATCCAAAGAGATTCTTCTTCAACCGATGGTGAGCCGACTCTACTAAACTTGTCGCTTGATTTCCCAAGTGTTTATATTGGTTGATATAGGCATTAACAAACCTCTCTTTGTGTTGTTCCAACCATTGGCGAAGAACATACGATACAACACCGGGATAATTAGGAGTATCCCAATGGGCGATAAACCCCGCAAGATTTAATTGATACTCTTCCTCGGTAAGAGACAAACACAATGATTCCCATTCACCGTTGAAAGCAACCCATTTAGCGTAATTTAGATCGTATTGTTTATCAACTTCCTCTTTTGCATCCGCTCTTTCATATTCCGGTAGCATCATAATCTCTTCATATCCTTTTTTCTTGGGTGGACAAACTGTTGGCTTGCACCTATTTATCAAATTACACCATATATGGAACGTACAAAGCATATTGTGTGCTAATGGAAACACTACCTCTATTGCATTCATCAATGCGACTTCATTGTCGGTGACTATAACCCCGGGAATATCATCACCTCGGAAGATTTCCTTAACTTGTTGTAGTGCCCAAATGTAACTAGGTTCTTGCTCGTACCTTAAGAAACAAAACGCCACGGTAAACGGTGACTGCGTCGAAGTACGCCCAACAATATTCAACAATGGCATCTCGTACTTGTTCGTCTTATAAGTACAATCCATTATGAGAACTTCATGAAAGCATTGAGCCAATTGAACACTCGTTGGATGCGCAATGAAGAGTTGTGTTATCTCTCCGTCCGAATCCACATCCTTTTGAACCGCGTAGTCTTTCTCTTTGGCCAAAAAAAACAATTGTTGCATCACTTGTCTATCTCTCCATTCCTTCTTTCTAATTGTCACAATTGCATTACAAACGGTGGACAAAGATGAGTGGTTATCCTTGTTATCCTCCTTTAGTATTTGGAGCATTTGACTCGGTGTAAAACCCATTTTCCTCATTTTAGCAACCTTGTCCATCTCTTCAGGAGTTAGCTTGGCCGCCATGAAATGTCCTTCAAGATGCTCCGGACGAGGGTGGTTATGACAACCTTCCATAACCTTGTAGAGAACCCATTCACCCAATTCTTTGTTGTAATTAAATGCAAGCTTGAATGGGCATTTAATCTTCTTTGAGAAAGTTTTGTTCTTCCTATTTGTCTTTCCTTTATAAACATAACCCTTCCTCTTGTGGCTTTTATCGGGATCACCGCTTCTCTCACAAACCATTTCAAAGCGGGTTTTGCTTTCTCTCCCATTCAATACTAATACACACATGTCTTTTAGTGCATGTTGTCTAGCCCAACTCTTTGCCTCTAAAGGACTTTTGAATACCAAGTCATTCATGTAGTGATGGGACGTGTCATCGTACAAAATATCAACAGGGGTAGGTTGATTTTCCATTGGTTCTATTGGATCATATGCAACCTACGAGTAATAGCACAACGTCAATACCAACTAAAAATAAGAAATACTTAAATTTTCGGCAATGTAAAAATAAATACGATCCTGCCGAACAATAAGTTCGGTTATGAAAAAAAAATTGCGATATTGCCGAACTTGTTCTTTGGAATTTTCTATGGTATAGTTCGGCAACATAATTACTACTATCGACTAAACCGAACTTAAAAGTTCGGTTACCTATTCAATGAACGTGATTTGCGAGCTTGCCGAACATAAACTTCGGTAACAAAGGGACTAAACTCGACTCAACCGAACTATTAACTGTATACTCTATAAAATTAGTTCGGCAACGTTTTCTGGAAAAAGATAACCGAACTCTCAAAAACCTCCATTAAAACAGAGTTCGGTTACCTGCGTATGCTGAAACGAGTAACCAAACTGCACATACAGGAGAGTTCGGCTACCTGTTCTGCAGGATTGCTAACCGAACTACTTTGACCAAGCCGATTTCCTGAAATTTTTGATTTGGCCAATTTTTTGAACAATTCATGCTACATTAACGAAATTTGAGACATACCTGAGTACCCATAACTTCATCTTCTGGTTGTGGCTGATAAAATTCATCATTTGGGTCGTTAGGTTGAGTTTTGGGTAAATAGATTTCATCATCTAACAAATAACTCATATCCGGATCATTAGAAATATTGACAAATATATTTGGAAATGAAGGAGGTTCTGATTCTGAGGAGGAGGTATCATCACATGAATCACTCATATCATATTTACTAAACTCAAAATAACATTTTGAGTGTTCTTCCCTCTTTTTCTTCATCTTTTTTTTTCCTTCTTCTTCTTCTTCTTCTTCTTTTTCTTCTCATTCTAACAAAACTATCCTATTAATAACAAACTAATCACTAATTAATCATTACACTAACACTAACTAATCTAACTAATTTAATTATCAAGGGTAAATTTGGTAATTAAAAAAAATAGATAAGGGGTGACCCAAAATTACTTCAAATAACCACCCCAAAATTGGAAGAGTAGTCCCCCACTGTTTTGGGGTAGTCCCCAAAACATCATTCTATATTTTGAGGTAAGGATCGTCTATGAAAAACCATTAGGTGGTGACAGGCTCACTAATATAAAGAAGTTGTATTTCACACCTTTACAAGGCATGGACTGATAAAGCATACAACCTCTTTCTCTACATTTTGATCTATAAATCGGGATTATACCTATAATAGGACATAAGTCGAAGACGTAAGGAAATACAGAGGACAAACCAAATCCCGTGCCATTACGGCACGGGTCATACCCTAGTGTAATACTACATTGATATCTAATGAATAAGATCTCTTTCTTCTCTATATTTCTCCTTAAACACGTTATCAAGCACAACTCTACCAACTAGTGCAATTTTTTTTCTTCGTTCAAGATTGGTCATGGATATTTCTTTAATATTAGCGTGGTTCTGATCCTATTTGTTTATCACCATGGATGCGTTACCAGGTATTTCTTTTGAACAAAGAAATTTCGTTTTCGTAGTATATATTAGGGTTCCACGAATGTATGGTTATCAAACATAGATATTTCACCGTTAGATTTTCATAAAATTTTAGTATGTTCAACAAAATTAGGTATGATTTACTCTTTTAAAATATCAATAAAATCGGAATATGATGCAATCTCCAAATTATGATTTTAGTGGAACTGTATTCGTTCAGAAAACCCTAATTATAACAGCGTCGAAAAACCTAATATTTTTTAATTTCAACCGTTAGATTATGCTATAATTTTTATATGTGGTATATATTATCCTCATTGAGATAATTTAAAATTTTCATAAAGATCCAACCATGGAAAGTACTCCAAAGTACGTGATATTTCCAGCTATGTCCACAAAAACGTTAATTAGAACAGTCATTTGGCGTCATGAATATCTTTTTATCTAGCCGTTGGATGTCTTTGGAATTTAATTATGTTTGTTGAAACATTGCGATGAAACTACTGTATAGATATCATCATCATCGGACATGATTAGATTTGGTTTCTGATCACTACAGTTGGATGATGAAATTTTCAATTTTAGGGTTAACAATATATTTGGGCCTCTATGATAATAGTTTCAAGTTTATTATCAATGGGCCTGAGTACTTCATATATAATGGACCATATATGTGCACTTTTGTTAACCACAACCTAGTCAACGCAATGGACCGGGCCTTGACTAAACAGTTAACCGGGGTTTTGACTAACCCAACTCGATTCGAATTTGACCTTTTGGACTCAGAAGTATTTGAGCGCCATTAAAGAGTCTCTGATACAAGAGTCATTTGTGTCTACAAGGGCTTTATTTCTATTATAAAAACCTTCAGTCAATGACGATGTATTGTTCAAAAGATGAAGGCATAGCTTTTATGTTTTCAAGGCAGCATATTGACTTCAGACGATGAAATGCTCTGAAAGAAGTTTTTAAAACATTCATGAAATTTTTCCCCCAAAATTTGAATGTTCAGTGGGATGGATTCCACTTGTTAGACTATAAAAGAGTCAATAACTTGAACAAAGATATGTTGCAAATTAGCACCTCAACTTTTATCGAAAGAACAAAAGGTGACATGAGTCAGAAAAATATTTCCATTTTTATCTTTTCAACTTCATCCATTATACTAAAGTAACAGTAGTTGCTGAAGTATATGTTAACAAGAGATTGACGATCTTTAGTAAGTTATTTAACCCAATGTAAGTGGTTGGGAGGCATGTGAGATTCTCTTTAACAACAATGTATACCTGTTGGGATAATGAAATTTCTCAACTTAAAGTAACTGTTGCGAAGATAAATATGGAAAGAACCTCGAAGAACAGAGGGTTAGACGTGCTAAATCATACCAATATTGGTATACTAGAACATGTGAAAGAATACACATAAATTACGTAGAAGATATAATCCTTTGCTAAAATAGGACCAGAGATGTAATTCTTGCTCAAGTAATAACGATACAAAGTAAATGTATCTACTGAGCATGAGACAGAGATGTAATTCTGACTCGTTTAAATGAGAGTTGGAAACTTGGTATAAACATTTCACTAAGAATGATACAAACAATGGAATGCAGGTATCATATAGTAGCAACCAACTACAAGATATATAGAGAGTTTAAAGGAAAACAAACTCACTATATGTTAAAACAAGGTCATACCCCTGCTTGTCAACTTCAGTAGAAACAAGAAATTTTCCCAGTTAATAAGAATTAAATTCATTGTCTGCACTTATGGAATGAAAAGTATATCATTTCCATGCGATTGAAATACTCTAAAGCACTTGAGATATACTCAAAAGTACTTGAGTTATTGGGATCAATCGTACATTATGATGAAAAGCATATCATCTTCATGAAATGAACGGTAACACTCTAAAGTAAATGAGATAAATTTTCTTTTGTTACGTAATAAGGCCACACCACTTATTACACGAAACTCTTAAGGAAATATATTAAACTGATTGTTGAATTGTTTCCTTATTTAATACCATGCGATGATTGGATCATTATAGGTAATAGCCGAGCGAAGAAATGCTCAATCTTTGTTTCCTAATTGGTATAAAGATTAAAAGTTACATGAGCTCTATAAGAACCAAGAGCTAATCACACTTTGTTAAGTTTCTACGAAGTCTGTGCAAACGGTTATTGTACGAAAACTAACTGTGGGAATGGGAATGCATCTACAAATTACTAATGTGAAAGGAATCACATTTTAGAGAAAATAATGAGCCAATTGGTCTAGTGGACTGTAAATCACTAATACTTGGATAATTGAATTCATACTGTCACCGACAATGTAATGTTGGGAATTGACTCATTCAGGTTTTACCATAACCATAAAGACACTTTGGTTGTGATATGATGTTCTGTTTTGAAAGAACTCAAATGAACATCCTTTTATTTGAGTGAACAAGAAAATGGGAATTACAAAGATTGAAAGAACGCAAGGTGATGGCATATCTCATAATCAACTCTTTCTAAAGTACTAGAAACACCACCTCCCCTCCCATTATGCTTTTAAAGTAATGAAGGATGTAACTCATTTTACAAAGTCATTCTTTAGTAAAAAGGATTGAGACCATCCAAAGATGCAAATGGTAAACAACCCATTCTTTCAAAAGAAACAAGGTGATATTTGTGAACATATGCATGCAGAAAGCGTACCATTCAAGTGATTTATGGCTCTGGTGGATGATTCGAAGTGTTTAATTAGTTATTAATCACAAGAAATTATGCGTTTTTGAAATAATTCTAGCACATATTATGCAATTTAAGGTCTCACCAACCTTGTTAATGCTATATATATTACATCAAAATGACTTGATGGATATTGCATGTTTAATATGATCATTGTAGAACATCCTCACCCCATGGTCTCGTAGAGGCTACCATCAAAGGTTAAAGATGGTATCTAAGGATAGGTTATGTGTAACAACCTTCCTATAAATGCTTTGGGGATATGCAATGTTACACGCATATTCAGTTATTTGTTTTAGAATCCATAATTAGTCAACCTTTTCTGCGTACCAGTTGGTAACTGGATATAAGCTTAACATTTGTATTCTTACGCATTTTTGGTTGTGCTATATATGTGCCATTGCGACTCCACATCGTATTATAATGGGTCATCAAAAAGATTAAATAGTTATGTTGGATATGAATTCCCAATATTTATACGCATTTGAAACCTTTAACAGGAAATCTCTTATCTGCTATATTTACATATCGTCACTTTAATGAGACAGTCTTACCGTTGCAAGGGGGGGATAAGAGAATAATTTCCTAAGAGAACGACAGGAATTGTTGTGGTGTGTTCCCACTCAATCTCATATTGATTCTTGTACTCCACAAATGTAAATGTGAAGTGAAAAGAATTATCGATTTCAGAAAGTGCACTGATATCGGCAACGTGACAAGATCACACATACCAGCTGCAAATGTGCCTGCAAGGTTAGAATTCCTCAGTATGGGGTACACCATAAATTAAGGTGTTGCAACTACACTTGGTGGAAGTGTAGTTAAGGTCGTGGCTCCATAAAGGAAGATGGAGAGACCACCAGGTTCGATCAATGCTCACCTAGAAAGGAAGTAGATGAGTAAGGCACAACCTTATTTGTATCATTAATGAATTCATCTCATTTGATTGTCTCTTATTATGTCCATGAATCTATACTGGAGGACGCTCCGAAGTTTAATGATTCCAGAGAACAATGAAATCCTAAAGGATTATGAGAAGACACACGAGTCAATGGAAAGATCGTATGAGAATATTAATGATTAATTTTATATATAGATGCTCAAGGAAATAGAGCATGATGAGATCGAACCACGATTCTTATTGTTTAATGTCGACAAAGAGCATATTGGCCTATACAATCCAGGTAGAACTTGGTTCTTTGGCAAATATATAAATATTTGGTGTGGTAGTGCTAACCAACCAAGTGTAAAGCCTATTAGACATACATGATTAATTTGTCACAAAGCATAATGAGAAGAAAGCAGTCTTAAAGTATAAAGACTCTCCTTGTGGCGCTAGGTTTCTCACAAAGCCCTGGGATTGTTCTCTTGTAATGAACGTTATAGCGTTTCGCTACTTAGTTAGCTTGGTAGTTTCTAAAGGACTTGAAATGCAACATTTTTATGTGGTTATTACGTATCTGTACACGGATTAAGGGATAAAGATGTTTAAAAAAGTGCATAACAGCCTTTTTGTTACCCAAATCAAAAGACTCTAAACCACGAAGTACATTTCAAATTAGAGTGGAACGCTCACTTAAGGATTGAAATAATCTAGCGGATTTGGTATACCCGTCTAAGTGACTATTTGATTGGGAAGGGATAAATAATTAAGGTATTTTATCTGCGTACTTACAAAGAAAGTTTCTGAATTGGAATTGTAGCTATCTATGTCGATGATATGGACATGGTATGTACTCTTAATGAAATAAGAGATTTTACAACCTGCTTGAAATTTGAATTTGAAATGAAAATATGGGAAAGCTCGATCGAACACCAAGCTTGTGGCATATTATTCCACTAGTTTGCATATGTCCAAAGTTGTCAGGAAGTTTAACAAGGACATGCATATTGCTAGCACTCCCATGATTAGTCGAGGTTAAAATGTAAGTAAATGACCATTTCTTCTAAAGAAATATGGCGAAGATGTGTTGGGAGATGAAATTCCCATATTAAGTGCAATAAACGCATTGTTGTACTTAGTATAATGTACTCGACCAAATATTTCATCCTCAGCGAACTTGTTAGCTAGATATAGCTCAGCGCCAACGCAATGTCTTTGGAATAATCATTGACATGAGTTTTTTTTATCCCTACAAATTCATAAAGAGGACTGCTAATGGAAGTGCAATCCAAAATTTGTTGATTATAAAGGAATAATAATCTCTTCTTCCATGAAAGTAATCAGGGGGAGACATGACTGACTTATTTACTAAGTCATTTCCTATATTCACTTTTGTAAAATATATGACTAAAGTAACTGTATAGAAACTCCTCTGAATGGAATCAGGTGGAGATGCCGACATCAGGGGGAGGATCCAAGGATATGATGTCGACATATTTGACTCTGAAATGTGAAGCTGTGTTGTACTATTTTTCCCTTCGATCGAGATTAGTTTTTCCCACAAGGTTTTTGTTACTCGGAAAGGTTTTTAGCGAGGCAACCATAACTACACCAACTACGTGATAAATGCCGAAGACCTACAGATTGCTTGCTGAAGAATATCAGAATCAAAGAAATGAAACTCGATAGTTTATCAAGTGAAACCAATGCCGGAATCAGCACAACAAAGCAAGGATTACATGGCAACAGTTTTCGGCACAAGTCAACTAGTAGTATTGATAATACTATTGCGTATCAGTACTAGGTGTTCATCAATCATCTATAGACATAGATAAGATGTTATGTATGAGTATCCAGCAAAGGCATACTTCCGGACTTAATCGCGTTGTACTCTTTTCCCTTCGTCAAGGTTTTATCCCACTTGGTTTTCCCTTGTCAAGGTTTTAACGAGGCAACATATGCGAGTCCAACTCTATTATAAGTTTTCTTAATATTGTACTCTTTTTCCTTAGTTCGGGTTTTGTCCCTCTGGGTTTTCTTGGCGAGGTTTTAATGAGGCAATAGACTTAGATACATTGGTCATCGACGATAGAAATTAGATCTGAAGCGCCACATCGGAAGCATTACATGTGAAGCACTACATATGAAGCACTACTATTGGACCGCACAAGGGGGAGTGTTGAAGGGCCTTTGTCCCATGTGTGTGGCCCATCTATATGTAACCAGGGTTGACACTTTAGCCTATAAATAGAGGCTTATTCCTATGTAATACTACATTGATATCTAATGAATAAGATCTCTTTCTTCTCTATTTTTCTCCTTAAACAAAATCTTTAAAATCTTAAGTCAGATGAGCCCCACGTCGCACGGTGAGCGTCACCCATTTCAAGTAAGCGCCACCCACCCTTTAGAATTGCTCCAAAATTTCTCTCTCCTCTTAGAATTGCTCCAAAGGCCAAGCTCTCAAACGAGAGTAAACCCTTTTCTTTTTTCTCACAAAATTAACAAATTTATATATGCGAGAATAAAAAAAATAGGAAAAAAAAAAAAATTTGTTTCTCACAAAATTAACAAATTTATATACGCGAGAATATATAAAAAAATAGGGAAAATAAAAAAAGATATCGGAAAACAACTCGGAAAAAAAATTCTTTCTTCATTTTTTCCTCTACAGCCATGGTGATGCAAAGAAAGGTTTTTTCTTCCACATCTCAATTCTTTTTTTGGTTTCCTTCTCCCTGTCTTCGTTCAAACCCTTGCTTCATCATCCTCAAGTTTGGAGTGTTGAAGTGGTTTTTATCTCAACTTTGTATTTGTTTTTTGAATAATTTTTTATTAGAGTTTCTGTTTACTTTCCGTATTTGTTTTTGATAAGGGTTTTTATTATGCAGGCATGTAACATAGTTCTGATAAGGTTGGATTCCTTCCTTTATCCTTAACTTTTTTTTGAAGGAAAGATGGGTTTGAAAAACCCACAATTTATTAAATTACCTCATTAAAACTGAGGTTTGAAGGGATACATAATGGTGGAGAATCACCAGGAATCATGATAACATCAATATCAATTACATCACTAGGAAACAAAATGAAATAACTAGTACTAAATAGATTTCGGAACATAAAAAAACTAAAAACCGAAATTGTAATAATTTACATTCTTTCGACGAGATTGATATCCTTCTAATGGTTATTAATTCAAACCATTTTGATTCCTGATCCTTTGATTCTTCATCGTTAACATCGTATATGTTAAATGCTTCCATGTAAAGGAAGTAATATGCCCAAAATAATATCATCACGATCGATCTTGGATTTGTTTGCCGAAGAAGATAATCGTCTTCCATGAGAGCAGTTCCTATGGAATGAACAAACTTCAACTTTGTTCATTTTGATCCCACTATGGACTCAACAAACATGAAAAATGGATGTTCAAACCAACAAATTTGTTGGTTTGTTCATTGAGTTGGAGGATGTAGCGAGCGTTTGATGATAGGCCGGGCGAGCGTCGCTCAAGCGTTGGCGTTTGAGCCAAAAGCGCTGGCGCTTTACTTTCCAGCGTGAGCTCTTAATTAAAGCGTCATAGCTTGTCCTCCCAGCTCCGCGTTTTTTATACAAGCGCCAACGGCTGAATGGACGGTTGAAAACTCTTATGATCTAACGGCTATAATTTTTGAGTTCTATAAATACTCTTCATTTCAACTCCACATTCACACATTCTTCACTCTCAAATCATCTACAAAAATGCCTCCCAGAGTTCGTGGTGTTAGATACACTCAATAAGAGGATTTTAGCTATCTGCAGAGCCTACGTTTTTCACTCACAAGATGTTGCCGATACCGGTAGGAATGTATCCCAATCGACATTCTAGGAGAAAGTTTTTGAAATATTCGCTGCTGAAACGATGAACATTAATGGGCGTGATTGTCACGGATTGGCACATCGTTTTAGTGTAATTAGTTGTAATGTATTGGAGTTCGTCGCTCAACCAATGGAGAATCACAAAAATAAGCTCAACGGTGAAGCCGAACATGAAGTGGAACCCAAAACTCTAGCGATGTGGCCAGAATCTCACCGTGGTCGTCGTTTCAACTTCCATGCTTGTTTCAACATTCTTAGGGTGCTCATCAAATACGATCCCTACATCGCCCTAGGAATTCCACCACCCGCACCACCCGCCGAGAATTGACGCCTATGTAGTAGTTGTTTTAATCTAATGTATTTCTTTTATTCTCATGTATGATGTGGTTGTTCAATGCAGTATGTTTTTATTTATGATATTGATGGTGCAATGTTTAATCGAGGAAAAAATTAAATTACTTATGATATTGATGGTGCAAATGTGAAGACATCCACATGTTTGATTTTAGATAATCGTAATAACACAAAATAAACAAGAAACTAAATAACATAATACCATAGTGAATCGATTTGTCCTTCAACTTCAATCATCCCACTCCACCAAAAAAACACTTAGTACATTCCCATAAATGCCTTCCATATGTGTCTTCTTCATAAGAAGTCCGCAAATGCATAAAAGTCTTGCAATCGGGCTTTGAGCATCCACTGATTCTCTGTGGACAACATTTGTATTCGTGATCTCCATATCCACAATGCTTGCAGTATAATAACTCCTTCTTCAATTTGGCTTTAAGTTTGAAGTTTCTGCAGAGTGTTGCAATCTTTTCTTCTTCTTATTTTTTAATCTTCATAGCATCATCTAACATATGTGGTTCCTCTGGACAGTTGGGATCTTGACATTGCAAATACCTGAGATTTTCCGGTTGTGATTCAATCATCATTCTGATGCGCGAATAACCTTCCCGTGGACACTTTGAATACATTCAAGGGCATTGCATAAGACTGTGGTTATCCATGAAACATAATGGACAAACCTCTATTGCTTCGACACATAATATTTGCTTCGTTTTGCCTTTAGAAAACATGGTGGATGTGGAGAAAGAAATCTGTTGGTTTGGTTGAGAGGCCATCCCTAGTGTTGTATTTATAACAAAAAAAATACGCGTTGGTAATTCAAACGGGTGGTTTTAGTAAAATCGCGCGGTTTTACTACAAACGCCAACTGTAATTCAAACGGGCGCTTAAAGGAAAGCCGCGCGTTTATACTACAAACGCCAATGGCTCGATTTTCTTTCTCGATCTATAAATTTCATTTTTCCCATCTCAAAAAATCAAATTCTTTTTTTTTTTCTTAAACTATTAATCTCTCTCACTCTCCAGAAATGACTGTTAAAAATCGTGGTCCTAAGTTTACTGAAGAAGAGGATATAACTATATGCAAAGCATATTTTTTCCATAGGGTAATCACTGGTATGGGCTTTCAAGACACTGTGGATAATTGGGAGAATGTTTTTTCAATGTTCGTCTCACTGACGGGAAACCCAGGAAACCGAGATGCTCGTCGATTGCGTGCTTGTTTTCAATCTATTAGGCTTGCAGTCCAGCCATTTCTTGCTCTGGTAATGGAAATTGATCGAGAAAAGTTCATCGGTGTAACTGAAGATGAAGTGATCCAAACAGCTCTTGATTATTGGGAGGAAGCTCGCGGTAAACCTTTTCATTATGAAGCGTGTTTCAGAATTCTTAAAGTCCATCTTAAGCACATCGTTACTGCACTCGAATGCCTCTATCGGTCTTTACAATAGAAGAAGATGTTACTCTTGTTCGATGTTGGTTACATCGTATTATGAGACCAATGAACAATGACCATTTCTGAGAAAGAGTATTGGGACATTTTATAGCATCGCGGAACGAAACCATAAGAAACAGTAAGAGCCTAGAACTAAGAATTGCATTCATCACTAAGGAAGTCAAACATTATACAGAAGTTCTGTGGATGGTTCACCGTAGTTATTCTGGATTATCTAACAAAGAACTGGTGAGTATCTTACCTTTGTCCTCACTGATCAACTGCATCATAAATATCTGAACTTGTTGTTTATCTGTTTTACAGAAAACCATCGCTCAAACCAAGTTTATTGAAGAAAGCGGAAGAGAGTTTAAGCATTTTGAATGTTATGAACTCTACAAAGAGAATGTCGCTGGATTTGATGTAGTTTGATTTTTTTGTTGTGGTCTATTAAAATGTAGTTTGATGTTATTTGCAAGTTTAAATTGTAATAAGTTTCGCTTCAAGTTTTGCATCGCAAAAAAGTGTGATTGCCTTTTCAGCCATTGAGAAATAGATTTTAGAAGAGAAAATTCAAGAAGTGAATTTTGGTGTGAGTGAATTGTTTGAAATTGATGGTAATTTATAGAGGTAAAAAGTTAATTTTGAATTTTAAAAAACTACCCGTTGGCGTTTTTGCTACCAACGTCAGCGTCATAGGTTCAAGCGCGGCGTTGAAGCTTTGAGCTCCAGCGCTTGTCCTTCCAACGTCGACGCTTTACCTACAATCTCCAGCGTTTTTCTGTCGCTCGCGCGCTTAGTTATCTAACGCCCAGTGCTTTACCATAGTGGAAAAACCAGTACGGCCATCCATCTGGCTCAACAAAAATATGGGTTTGTTCATTCCCATAGGAATTGTCCTGATATAGTTGATAACGATGCAGCAACACCACCAAAAAACACCAAGATGGCTAACATATAACAAATCTAGATGACATTGAGAAGTCATTAGATCAATCAAAGAAAAATATAAAAGAACCCTAAATACAAAAATTGTTGGATCAACAATTTGTTTTATTGAATAATATTATAAAAACTAATAAAACTAACCTTGATTTGCCCGGCAGATCTGATAAACCAAATCTAATCCGGACATATCAAGGATTTCAAACGGAGAATTGAGTAGTTTTTACTCTTTTTTTCTGTGAGTTTTGGAGAGAAAGGGGGAAAGAGAAAAGGATGTGAAAGAAAGACTGAAACTAAAAATGTTAACACAAGAAAGAGGAAGACGGAATATAAGAAACCACTATCAGAGAGAAAGTGAGGAAGGGAATCTTCCTTTATCTTTAATTAATTCTGGTTTAGCCCTAACCTAATCGCCCCTAACCCAATCGTTTACCGCCTCTCTTCCTCCCTAAATTATACTTCTCTCGAGTTTTCGCGGTTGAAGATCATAGGATTTGAAGCAAAAGCTATCAGTGAATTCCCAGGGTTTTATCCAGGTAAGCTTTTTATGCTTCTTAATTGGAGTTTTCATTCAGTTTTATGCTGCGATTCATCAGTTTGACCGGGCAGTTGATGAGCTTTCTAAATAGAATAATATGTCTTATGATGAACATCTAAGATATCATGTAGTCTTTTATCTTTCAATTATCATCTTTAACTGAATTCAATCACACCATGATAATATTCTTTTGCAGATGTCGGGACTTTACTAAAGATTTTGCTCTTGATAAATAACAACATCCTATCATCTATGGTTAACCTTAACCTATTCTTTATTGCTCTATTTGTTTCTTGCGGATTTTTTACAGGGATTTTTAGTGATTTGATTTTTTCCGGGGTATAATTTTCACTTTCAGGATAGGATAACAACTCGCGGAGCAGTGACTTTCATGCAATGTCAGTTTTATCTAAAATAATTATGGTAAGTTTTATTTTTCTTCTCACGTGATTCACTTTACTTGGATTGGATTTTGTGTTTAAGAGAATGGATTGCAGAACTTATGTTTCAACGATAGTAATTCATTATTTGTTCAATTAAGTTTCATTAGCATTTGACTGTGGTGAACTTGATGTCTTTATGTTCGAGGGGGTGGAGAAAAGTTAATCACTGTTCATGATGTTATCGTGAGTGATGATGGAAATCTGGAGCTAGCTTTACACGGATCTTTTCTTCCAGGTTAGAAAATATGACGGCCAATTATTGGCATTTGGGAATTGTTGAGGCTTTATGGATTATAAATCTATGTGACATTTTTCTTTATGGGTTAATGCTGGAAGTCCAGCTATTATCCTGAAGGTTATTAACATTCTCAACAAACCTTTTTCAGGTGTGTCTTCTTAATATGTAGAGTCTATTTTTTAGTATTGATGTCAAATATAATCTTTATTTTCAATTTATAATCTGACACTGTCTCACTCTAATTCCTTAGCATACTATTTTAGCATGGGACTGAATATACCAGCAGGTACGGATTGAGGCACAACTACACCCCATTGTAAGTTTGGTTGTTCAATATGTATCCTTACGTAGTTAATTACTTAAAAATATATTAAGAAAATAAGGTACATGGTATACATTGATGAATTATTAATCACTCTATTGCATCTTTGAGTAATAAATAAATAACCAAGAGGAGAAGTTGATGGTGGTAGTACTGTTGAGGGTGGAGATTAGTACTCTTGCAACAACAAGATACTGTTTCACCTATACTTGGTTATATTGATGGAACTAATCAAGTCTTTTCCATAGATGACTGGAACACACTTCAATAAGTACAGTTGATACTAAAGATGAGTCACTTGGTGTACACCTGCATGTTGTAAGCCTATTTATACCCTTTTCCATTTGTGGATATTTTTTGGCATTTCGAAATCTTCTATTGCTTAGCTTTTTATTTACTTGGGAGCGTAGTATAAAAGAAGTTGATAAGACAGTTCTGAATCATTAATTGCATTACTGTCTTCTTATTTATTTATTTATACTAGGGTATGACCCGTGCCATAACGGCACGGGCTTTGGTTTGTTTATGTCACGGTCAATTGTTGGTTTAATTTATTTTTTCTTATATTGGGGTTCAACTGATGCATCATAGATGATCTAACTTTTGTAACAAATTCCGTGTGAGAGTTAGCATGAGAAGTTATAGCTTTGAGTATTATAGACATGGGCATGTGATTTTTGATCTTCGACTGTAAGTACTTTTAGGTGTTTTCGGCTCACCCAGCACCAATAAAAATATCGACTTCGGACTTTTCGTTTCTTTTGAGATGTCTAGGAAAATAAAGATCCATGAATTGCTAGCCCCCATAATTAAGAGGGATC
>JAJJMB010012240.1:1724722-1748231 GCA_023531105.1 Papaver atlanticum
CAGGAGTGTTCTTATTTTAATACGATGTGAATGTAAAATTAATTTTGGGCCATTATCCGTGGGTGATGAACATATGAACATTTTACCATTCATAATATCCTATGCCTAACTGCAATGCGCTAGACAAATGTGTAACCCATAAATCAAAATGCGTGTAAAATGTAAATGATGAAGTATCAAACAAATCAATATACTTCCAATTTTGAACCAACCGTTTGGCGTTTGCTATGGACTAGAGCTGGCAAACCAGCTCAAACCCGCGGATTAACCCGTACCCGGCCCGTGAAAACCCGAACCCGGCTTGGATGGGTTATAAACAAGCCGGGTTCGGGTTATAGAAATGGTGGCTTGTAAGTAAACGGGTTAACCCGTGCCCGGCCCGTAAACCCGTGAATAATTATTATTAATAAATTACATTTAATTTTCACCGTTGGATTTCGTTACATACTTAATCCTAACCCTACATTCAAGATATAAATACTGAAAATCTAACCCTAGAGATAACATTTCTTCTCCCAGACTCCCACCGTCTTCTTTTCCATCGTCTTCTTCTCCACCGTCTTCTTCTCATCTTCTACGGCTGCTCTCACAGAGTCTCAGAGACTCTCAGTCCTCTCCTCACCTCAGGTCCTCAGCTCAGACGTCCTCACTCGAGAGTCGAGAATACAGACAGAGGAAAGAGAGTTCCATCGAAGAGATTCACGTATGGAGATAGAGAATCAAATTTATACCTAATTGAAACCCTAATTACAAACCGAGAGGAGAATTAGAATAGGTAAGTAATTGAAACCCTAATTTCAATTTAAGTTTTGTTGATTTTGGAATGGTTTCGAGATCCAGAAAATGGATGATGATGTTCTACAACAAAAGGAGAACTGTTAGTGGAATGGTTTCGAGATCGAGAAGATGATGATGTTCCACGGCAAGAGTATGGTGATTTCGGTGTTATAATATCGATGGAGTGTGAATTGAAATCGCGAGAGATGAGTCAGATGATGATGTTGAACTGAGTCTAAGATGGGTTAATCAGATCGAGTTTAAGTTTAGGGTTTCCATTGAATTGAAGTTAGTCGATGGATTCAGAGATGCAATGACTAATGAAATTGGTTTTGATTTGTGCAATCGAAGAACAAGAAGAGGAAATAGGGAACTGGAGGTGTTGCTGCTTAAAGGAATCTGAATCTGGTGGAGTTGTTATTAGATTTGAACCTGGATTGAGACCAAGAACAATAGAAAAAAGAGATGGTGTTGCTCTGAATCTGGTGATTATGCAGAAATGAAGAAGAATTGCAGGAAAAGGGTTCTGGTAGTGCTGCAATTGGCAGATGATTGAATAATTTGAATGGGTTTTCATATATTGTGTATATGTATGTGTAGGATATATTAGGATTGTTGCAGGGAAAAGACTGAATTGAAAGGCCTGAAATTGGCCGGATTGTGGTGAAGCAGTGAACTTGAAATAGAAAATGGTTTATGAAACTGAATAGATGTATGTTAGGACTTAGGATGCAGGATTGTGCAGGAATGAGAAGAAATCGGCCTGAACTCGGCCTGGAAAATGCCAGAAAACAACCAAAACTCTGTCTGAATCAGTGTTCAGCCGAGTTGAGTCACCAAAAACCAGCTAACCCGCGAACCCGCAAGCTTTACCCGCTACGGGTGCGGGTTGAAGAAATGACGACCCGTGAAGAATTACGACCCGCAAGCTTGGACCCGTATAACCCGTAACCCGTGTAACCCGTAACAAGCCAGCCCCGGCCCGCCCGTTTGCCAGCTCTACTATGGACACAAAATCCATTCACCTTCCTAAAAACTCAACCAAAAGTGAAATCAAGCAGAATCCGGGTAGCTTCACAAAGAAATCAAGCAGAACTCGGATCACAGCAAAAGTGACATCCACATATGCAGTCTTACGGAGTTGCACCTGTTGTCCACCTCTCGCTAAAGTCTTACGGAGTTGCACTTGTTGTCCACCTATCGCTAATTCTTTTGTTAGGAAGACCCAGTCTTGTTAAAAACAATGGTAAAGCCAACCTAATTAGCATGTGCTTTTCATGCCATTCTGCCCCTCACTCTTGGTACCCATCCTCGCCATTTGTAAATAAACCCGATCTGTTAAAACAATTAGAAGAATCAACTTAACATCGGTTTATTAATTATTACCATCCAAATACACTCAGGTTTGAATTATCGTATGGTTCAAGGGTCCGGATCATGGGACTCATGCTTTTGACCCATGGTTTAGACAAAACTCCATAACAGTCCATATCTATTCATCCAACGGCTGTTAGTTTTAATGAGGTGTCACCGTTTAGCACTGAAAAACCTATACGGCTCAAACCAAGCCGAGACGGTAATCAAGCCAATGCAACTTATTCCAAAAATTGTCTTAATCCTTGAACCGTTTCCCCACCAAATGCATGTATCAAAATCATGAGAATAGATATTTTTCACCCAAATCAGATTATTAACAACGCATTCTAGAATTATGGACCAAGTAATTTACAATTTTGAAACACCACAGCCATGATTCAGATCCTAATTATTTATTTATTTTAAATAATCATTACAGAGACATCTTATACTAACCACAAAACAACTGTTGTCAATGTAGGCAAATTCAAAATGTAATTATGCGATAATGACCATACGTCATGTCAACAGCCCAACCCAAAACAACTTTCATTTAAAATAAATACGAACGAATATACACATCAGTACCACAAAGAAATTATTCTGCATACCTTCATATGAGTAGTTCATCCAATATCTCCTCTGTTCAAATCTACTTGGAACCTGCGGTATAGAAATAGCCACACTATAATCAAAGATGGAAATATATTTAAATACCACACCAAAAAATCGTAACCTTTTAGTGTAGACTTATTTTTCTTACGATTTGTTCCCTGAAAAACATTCTCAGTATTCCTTGAAAAACTATTCTAGAACCACTTTACAAATTAATGTAGGTCCATCTCCCAACCCATGTCTCCATGCCAATAAGTCTTTTTTCAAAGACGGGGAGATGTTTACGGCGCATTAGTTAATGGAACTCCTTCATTTCGGACTCATTAGTTCTCCAAAATGCATATGAAAACATCATTTTCCTACAGTTGTAGTTCAAATTAGACCAATCACTCCTTCATTTTGGACCTTCATTTTTACCATTAGACCTGCCGAAAGAAAAACAGGCCAATAACTAATTAGCAAAAGGAATACTTACTTTTCTTTTAAATCTGATGTAATACTGAGATCCAAATTAGATTCAATTAAAATAATGCCCAATATAAATCTATTGTAACATAGTATTTCTGATAATGAAATGAGTTAATCAATTTATATCAAAAGCTTTCACTTTTCAAGAGCTAAATTATAGCCCATACCTTGGCTTCAAAAATAATGTGAACTACGTCGCAGGATTTTCTATTCAGCCGGTATGACAGATTGAACTGTAAAAATGAAAGCTTACCATTGATGTCTTTGTGGGGATATCAAAAGCCATAAAGATGTGTGATGTGTTTTGTAGTTGTAATAAAAAGAGGGATTCGATTCTCGAACTTGTGAAGGATAACTTTAGACTTAAATTCAAAACTAAATAGAAAAATCACTAAAAATTATAGCAAACACTGACAAAGTTGATATCAATATTAAAAGAACACTGAGGCTAAGATTCCACTATTTTTCCAAGTTCAAAGTGATTTAATCTAGTATTTATATTCATGCAATTTTTTTGTTCAATTTGATTCTAAACTATTGCAACATGTAGATTTTCAAAATAACAAGTGTAAATCCGAAGCATAAAACATCAAAAACCTAGGTCCAAGAATGCTCTATCAAAAGAAATAACAATTGCTCAATAAAAATCACTCAAACAATTTTCAATCAAGGCAAATAATCATAAAACAATTGCAATAAAATAAATAAAATAGAATATACCACTTTTTGTTGGAAAAATAGCTTCCTCTATCGCCTCAGCAATGGGGTTTAGCTCCTCATATTAATCATAATCTCAAAATACATGTTTATGGCTCAAAAGTTGATTAAAAGGGAGAAAAGTGTTAAAACAGCGGATTCTGTAGTTGCTGAAGGTCTAAAACAGACGTCTGAGTCGTTGCTGAAGGGCCTCGGTGACTGCAGGAAGATGCGACCGTACCTCGTTGTCACTGAAAATAAGTCTGCCTCTGCGACTGACTATGTGGGTCTTATGTTCTTCGTGTTCTTCTTCTTCGCAGCAGGAGAAAAGTTTCTGTATCGACTTCAGTTGATTTTTTTTCCGTTTCTCTAAGGCTCTAAACTTCTCCAAACTCTCCCAAATTGTTCGTACCCCTAAATATGACTCGAATCAACCTATATATAGCCACCAGATACAAAATTTCTCGAGTTAATCCACAAATATTCTCTGTTTTCTTTTAGCAAAAGTCTCGGCCTTTCTTCTTTTCTTTTATGCGTTTTAGATGTTTCCAACCTTCCCAAATCTTCTGAAAAGAATCCTATAAGACATATCTTCCCTTAACTACGCGTAACTTTCAACTATATCAGAAAAAATCCATGTTTTGTCGAGATGAACGATATCCCTCCCTGTTTACTGAAGTCACGTGTAAAACTCCTCTTTTCTCGATTCAATTAGTGTTACCAACCCTGTTTTATCGTACACGATTGATGCCAGCTAAAATCCAAGACAAACTCCACAAAAATCTCATCCAAAAATCGATCCAGAGAATCACGCAGGTGATGAGAATTTTCCCGCCTTTTTCGTTTTCAAAATGAAGGGGGTGACCTCCCCTTATCCAGAGCAGGAGTGCGAATAGCAAGTGGTCACCCCTTAGTAATTTGGGTGCCTCTTAGTAATTTTTTCCCATGAGTGCAAAAACCACTTTTTGAGCCAAATTCGCCGCAAAAGCCCATTTTTCCAAAAACACCTACAAGAGATAAAATACCAAAATTAGTACAAAAATGGGTACTAACACTATACATAAAAGAGATGAAAATAGACACATAAATGCGTCTATCAATGTGCAATCACAAATCTAGAATATCGACCACAAAGGACATTCTCTTACCGATTTAACACTGAAAAGAACAATTGAACCCACAACTTAAAAACGGAATTCGAAAATGTTAAATAAGAAGAAGAAAACCAAACCGAATTGAAATATTGAATTACCTTGTGAAGCTTACATTGCCATTAATTTGCGCTCAGTATGCCTGTTGATAGCTAGACAATTTCAGTTTTCCTAAATTCAGTCAAAACTATTCTATATTTTAGATTTCTAAAAATTATGTAAAGCAACAGTATTGGGGGCAAAGCAGAATTACCAAGTTTGAACTAAATAAATTAGGAGGAACATACATATTCTGCGAAACGAAACCGGGGGTCACTATCTAAGTGAATTGCAACTAAAAGATTCTGAACATCTTTCAATGTAAGCTGAATTGAATTACCTTTGTGAAGCTTACAGCCATGTCACGTCAAAAATATCCCATTGTACATTTCCTTTAGTAAACTATCAAAATCAAAGTTTTCGTCATATCATTTTCGATTCAAGTCAGGACTGAACAAAAGAAAGAAAATGCTGCTAACGGGGATGGATTTAAACGATTCTAAGGGGAAAGCCCACAACATAAGAAGAGCATTCACCTCTAGTATTAAATCACCAGTTTTCTTCTTTTTTCCTCAAAAGGTTCTTGCATTTCGCTCCCTCCAAAAGTCCCGCCGGATAATATATGAAGGCCATTTCCACAATATGTTACACCTGCCAATTACACATTAAAATCTTTCATTTGTCATACATCAATGGCAATCTTTATGTAACTATGTTGGGATCAAATAAAATGGGTTTAATCATAATATCTTTTAGAACACTGCCATGCATGCAAGAGAAAACCTCATAAAGAAATTGAACTCCAAAGATGGAGTTCATGTTCATTTGTTTACATAATCCTTTGGGAAGCATTTGAGAGGAATCAAACCTCTACTCGACACTAATTTGAGATGGTAAACTAACTGCAATTAATAGATACTTACCTGTTGTGGGAGATCCAAAAATTCCAATCAAACTCTCAAATTTTAATAAAATTCAGAAAATTTAAGAAGAACTTAAACATATATTTTCAAATGGAAAAATGGGTAATTGGCAACTTTTGCATTTTCTACCTTGATTTTTCGACAATGACCAAGAAACCCAATGATAACAAAAGAAAGATCAGATTGAAACTATGGGAAAAAATCAGGTTCCTCAGTATACCGAAAGAAATGCGGAAAAAAACACTCATTTTTAATCATGCTCATGAATCAGATTTAATGTGACCTTAATTACTCAAAAGTAACGCCTCCAACATTAATTGAAACGACTGGAAATCATACTGAGGAGAGTAATGGGAACGAAAATATAAACGCTCGGAGTTGAAGGGGAAGACTGGAAGAGCAACGGGAAGAGTACTGCGCGGAAACAATATAGGGCGTGTGATTAGAGTGTACGAATATGTGGAGACATCTAGGCCACTCTTCGTAACTCCAAAATGTAGATCCCCGTTCATTAATGGAAAATGAAAACACAAATTAGTGGCTCAATCTGTCTGTACTTTTTCACATCTGAATGATAAACACCTACATATCTAAGGAAGAACATCAAGGCCAATTAGTAATGTAGCAGTCAATTGCAAGAATTATCCCTCATTCTTAATATCCAGGTTGTTGACCACTCATTAACTTGAAAAAGAAAAAAGAAAAAAATCCAAAACATTTTATGAAACAGCAAGTATGCACTAAGATTTTTCTTACCTTTGGTCAGTTCAATCATCTTCCTTGATGCTTGTGTATCATTGTTATCTTGAACCTGTTAAGACGCTAGAGAAATTAGCATACCAATGTTCTGATATGCATGCTTGATTTGAAGAAAAAACTAATTGGCTTACCTAGAAAGAACACACCGTCTCTAGGTGGACGTCACGATAACTAAAGCAACTTCTTGGTGGAGTACCAACTGCAACCATTAGTCAAGAAACATTACTTATTTTATAGAATTTCCAAGAATATAGATTCAGCAAGAAATCAAGCATTGGGAGTATAGATCAACTTTTAAATATCCCTACAAAATTTTAAAATGAAAGAATCTACTGCACTCTCCACTACCGATTTTAGCTTAAACATACTGCGAGGCATGAATATTGGGCAAACTATGATGAGAATATGAGAGATGAAATCGATATACTTCCGTTCAATAGTTGAAAAGAATCGAAAAAAGTACTTTCCAGTTTATTGGTCCCATCTTAAATGCAAATCTGTCGATTTCCAGAAATTCTAAAAATGTCAGTCAAAACGATGTTCCCAGAAGGTGCAAAATCTAGAGGTGTACGGTCTACAGACTTGAAATTTTTTTTGATCAAAACCATAGTTTCAGAAAGAACTAAAGCATGTAAATATGATAAATAAATAAAAAATTACATAAAAAAAACCCTGTCATTCTAATTTGAATTAAAAGGAAATCGAAACCACACGCCAACTTTGCTGACGCCAAAACCACAACCTGCAACGAAACATTATTCATCCAATCAGAACAACAAAATTCCATTACTGAATAGCCCTAAATCACAAATTAAAATCGCCTAAATAACAATTAAAAAGTAGAGGTCAACATAGTAACCCTAGATTGAAATCCTAACAAATGATTTGAATGAACATACTGACATTGTCATTTCTGCTCTATAAAATGCTTTCACGGTCGGAGAGAGACTGTATTTTGAGATTACGAAAAGGTGAGGTGAGGGAAAAGAACGAAGATCAGTTCTCGCAAGAATGAAACAGATCGATTTGAAGCAGGAGAAGTAATGAGAAACTGATCATCAAACTTTTTTTTCTTCATAAAGAGTATTTAATTTGACATTGATGCATAAAGAGTAACGCCTCTAATGAAACGGCTGAAGATGAGTGAAAAGAGTAATAATGGTTGGGGAAATAGAAACGACTGTAGTTGAAAACGAAGAGTAATGGGAAGAATAAAGCCAAGAGTTCAGGAAAGTGTTATTCGAGTGTCAAAATATTAAGCTCGATCTACATCGTCCTTTATCATCCCAAAATGTAGATTTCGTATTAGCTCAATCTGAACCGTCATTTATATGTCCAAACTATAGATAACGGTCCATATAGAAAAATATCATTGGCCCAATATATATATATATATATTTTGTTCAAAAAAATCTGATTTGCTCAGATTTTAACTTTCTGAAGTATGCAAGGCAATGGCGCAAGGGGACTCCAAATAAAACCTTCAGTTAGGGAGTTGTTTAACATAAATACTCAATCTAAGAGGAATTCAGTTTTACATTCAAGTCGTGATTCAATTTGACATGGATAAGAGATTTATTGCCGCATACACGGTACTGACTTAGTTTTTACATGGACATAGTTCAATGAGCTGCACATTGTTTTAAGATTCATGAAAAATGGATTTTGCCTTTACGACTGCATAGGTTTAGATTACTGACAAGCAGGTTACAATTGGAAAAGTGAAAGCAGACAAGTCAGTGTAAAGTAAACAGCGACACGAGGCACTTAAGAATTCTAATTAGCGTAAGGATCGGGCTACGCCCCATACAAACTTTCAACCCACGCCACACCAAATCAAAAATCCTAAGCATGTATCGGGACGAGGCGAGGCGAAGTCGAGCCACACAAAATCAAAAATTCTAAGCGGCGGGACGAGACGACGCCGAAGCCGAGCTTTACCAAATCAAAAATATGGTTAAGAAAAAGATAAGCATGTATCGGAACGAGGCGAAGCAAAGTCAAGACACACAAAATAAAACATTCTAAGCAACGGGGCGAGGCGAAGCCAAAGCTGAGCTTTACCAAATCAAAAATATGGTTAAAAGAAAAAGATGGCCGATGCGTAGTAGACATGGACCCAATGATGGTGGATGATTTTGGGGTCCGCCCGGTGCGTAGCACGGGCACAAAATCTAGTTACTCTATTAGGTATGACCGAATATATAAAAAACAAAATGTTGTGTTCAGAGAACAGGCGGGATTTGGGTAATACCTAAGCTAATTGAGGTCTACATTAATTAATTAATACTACGTAATATGATTTCAGGTGAATTTCCTTTGTCGTGGTTAAAAGCTGAACAAAACTCGCTTCTTAGAGCTTCTGGCCCCACTAGAGAATATTTAGACCAATAAAATCTTTTGAGAAAATTTACTTGGCCGAATTGGAGTGTACCCAGATTAATTGGGGTATCCACAATTTAAAAGGGACTCATTTGAAGGGCTAAGGAGGTGTTAAAATGGGCAAAGTTACAAAAATACCCCGTGGTTTTTCTTTGACTCATAGAAGAGTCCCTCACTCGGAACTTGATGTATGTGCCTCTACCATATTAAGAGATTATCTTCACACACTTTTTCCCGAACCTGATTATGTCCAGAAATAAATTCAGTTGTTAGAAACCTCTCATCCGGTTGATGCGGTGTACCTAGACCATGATGCCATAATTGACTTTATCGTCCCACCAAAATTTTATCTTCCAAATATGGGAACGTATGAGTTTGAAATGTGTCAGTACTAACTTTTTGGAATTTTGCCAAATAAAATTGGAAAATTAGAATTGACATATTTTCATGAGAATGACCACCACTTTTACCAAATCAATTGTGGTCAATTTTATTAGTCAAATCTGATTGATTTTAAGGATCCACAACTATTTCGATTATTATTATGTGATGCGTGAGTTGTGACTAGTCCTTTCTTAGTCTGGCCGAGGACTTTAAACTTAGTGCTCTATTGGAGAGGCACTATGTATGGTAATATTTTTCCTTATCTCATTTAAATTTATACATTTACTTTTTGTTCATACTTTTATTCATGTAATTTAGAATATCGAGGACTATGTCAAATTTAGGTTTGGGTGTAAGGGAGAAGTTTTTAGTTGTACCAAAAACTCCAAAATCTAGAATCCTGTGAACAGTTCAAGATGACGATAATCAATCTAAGTAGATGGAAACAAAACTCTTGGTTGTAGGAATTAGCATGCCCGAAAAATGGTCAATTCATATTTGAATGTGTAATTCAGGTGATAGAAATAACATGATTGTTGTCACTATATCTCGGAATCATCATAACCATATTACTTTATAATTTTATTTTTGTATTTTTTTTTGTTTCTCTATATTTGGTGGGGCTCTAGTATTGCCATAAAGTCATAGCTTGGATGCGTTGGAATGACTGGAAAAAATATAAAAAATAAATATTTCAGTAAATTTGTGCAATCAATTCATTAAAAAATACCGTAAGAAAAATAAATCAAAAGGGAGTTTCAAGACCAAAAGTGATCGAAAAACAAGATACAGTATCAATTTTTGAAGATATTTTTACCAACAATTGTGAAGAATCGAGTGCAAGTAGTTCTCCAATGGCAAGAAAATTTTCATATTTGTATCATTCGATTTTTGTATTTTATTCATTATAATAATGATAACAGTAGTAGTAACAATAATAATAAAATTGATTCAATCAAATAGGAGCACCCTAGCCGGACTATTATACAAATATTTTTGGAAACATCATTCACCTTAGTCAACATATGCACACTTCATTATCTCCATATCCATCTTCTAATCTATTTCATGTGATTGAATTTTGATAGATTTCGAGTATAGGGTCATTTGACGACTATCTGAGTAGAGTTTGCATTTACATATGAATTTCTTACGTTGAATGTGAACTCGTGTATAATAATTGGATTTAATACATGGTAATGATTATAGTTGCTAAAGAGTTTAGTAGGCGAACTAAAGAGATTGTTTAATATATGTCCTCAATCAATTAACAGGTACCTAGATATTTGAGTGGAACTTTAGTGGGTATATCTCTTGTAAACCCTCCCGAGACAACACTCGACCACTAGAGCCACCTAGGGGTTTAAAGGCTTGTTACACATGCTCATATTCTCAATTCCTCTCGAAAGTGAGTTATGATTATTATTTTTATATTTTCAGATTAGTTTTTATTTATTTTGTTTTGCTCGAAGAATAGCAAAATGTAGGTTCTCGAGGACTAGCAAAATGTAGATTCTCGAGGACTGAAAAAATGTAGGTTTAGGGTATTTCATGAGTATGTAAACACGGCATAAATTACATCATAATTTATAATTATTATCTCTATATTTTATACATATTTGATGATTTTTGTTTAGCTTTGCAATAATTGGTCAATAAAGCTCGACTGGACTAAAATAAAGAACTTTGCCCGCTAAACGAATAAAGATGCAGCAATCATCCCAAATTCTTTTCTTGGTAATCTCAAGACCCGAATATACACTTTACATGGATTGTGAAAGTTCGGACCAGTCAAGTGGTCAACATATATAAATACAAGGTCTTCAACTCAACCGAACAACCACTCATGGGGCTCATTTATAATATATGATCCCAAGTAAATTGGACGTCAAAACTTGCCGGCTGATATAGTTAAGGTATAATATCTTTTGGACTTAATTGTTTTGGGGTTAACTGATGTACGAGAAATGAAATGAAACAATTTCGACATTATAAAGTCAAGAATCAGTGTAGTTAAATACCAATGAATATATACCTTCCACTCATGGAAATTCCACATTCTACTTACCTTGTACGGGGAGCTCATTTTTGAACATGAGTGAATCAAATGAGAGAACAACAGACAAATGTATCCCTACCTTTTATATGAAGATTTGGATGGGTTAGTATTACTCCACTTTTAGTAAGTTTGATAGTGGATTGGTGTTATAGGGAAAGTTTTGTCCATGGCCGAAGAGGGAGTTGGCAACATGCATAGACAACTAAAAGAGCACGTTAGCTAACTAAAGCAGTCGGGTTGTTATATCTATATGTGCTTACATCATACACGTGATGGGTGTAAAGGCTTCGATTTTGGGTTGTAACAACTCTTAGTTGTGGGTGAGATCAGCTAAGGGAATCAAGTGCGTAAAGTCCAGCTGGGATTCAGAGACGTAAGGAATGCGACTGTACCTTAATCGGTGTGAGACTTGGTTAGGACTCAACTACATTCCAGTCCGAAGTTAACTTGTAGTAGGCTAGTATTTGTAGCGGCTTAATACAGTGCGGTGTTCAAATATGGACTAGGTCCCGGGGGTTTTCTGCATTTGCGGTTTCCTCGTTAACATAACTTCCGGTGTCTGTGTTATTTCTTTTCCGCATTATATTTTTTTATATAATTGAAATATCAATCTTTGGTTGTTGATTGAAATTGATTGACACTTGAACATTGGTTTTTGGTACCGTTCAAGTTGTTTCTCATAATAATCAGGCTCACGGATTCTATCTGTTTGATTTGCTGATTATATTGAGAAATAGAGATATAACTCTTGGATAGATTTCCTTGATTGAGTCTGACTGTCTAGTTGATTCTCTTGGAATTATATTGGAGTTAGTCCATACAGATTGTCGAACGAAATATTGGGTGTGGTTGTTAGACCCCTGCTTTTTCAATTATCATTCTAACAAATAGACAAAAGACAGTTAGAGGAAGAACCTTTTTCATCATTTGTAGACTTCTCCTTTTTCTTCCTTGAGGATTGGATTCCTTCACGTAGATATACATTAACTGCTTCTACTACATCCCTTTTTGTGATACCTCTAGTCACAGGAGCCATGAAACTGTATCTTTCAACAAAAAAAAATGAAGGGCATTTTGATCTCAAATGAATATAAATAGAGAACCAGACAACCAAACCCTAAAGGACTTTGAAAAAGTCTTTATGGTTCACGATCCGTTATCTATTTTTGATAAGAAAATATTCATTTGCACAACTTAATGTTCATAACCTTATATAAATTAGAAAATAAGGATTTAATAACTATATACGACTTGAGCAACCTTGATTCAATCCTCATATTCTCAAGTTAATAATAAGGACGCATACATCACTATAATTAGGTAGTGATGGAGTGAGCAGAATGCTCACATCTTGTGTCACATGGTGACTTACCAAGGTTTGTAGTATAAACAAACTTCTTACCTCGTCTGACTCTGGTTCTCTTAGACTTCTTCTTGTCTTCAGGAGTTTCCTGTTGGTTACCCGAAGCCAGATTCATCCTTTGCATGTCATCCTGAAGTTTGGAAATTCTTTTGTTGTTCTTCTTGAATTTACTTACTTTGAACATGATTCGCATTTCTACAAAACAAACAATTCAGAGAATAATTTTTGTTTTGCGGAAATGTCTCATATTTATCATAACTTTCAACATCCATTATTCCAAAACCGGCCGGAACAAAGGAGTGTTGTGCTCACAGTCTTGCTTTTGAACCCTAAATCATTTGTGTTTCCAAAAGACTTCTGACCAAATAACATTGTTGAGATCTTGTCAGAGCTTCCAGACAACCTTTGCAGGTTATACTTAAATGTGTCAATCTCTTTTTCTTTTAGAGACAGGGTCTGGTGAATTCATCATTAAGACAATCAATCTCAGGATTTTTCACCTGAAGTGATGATTCAAGTTTCTCCAACAACATTTTTAGTTGAAGATTTTCTTGGTGAATTTCTTCATTTTTATCCAAGAATTCCAAAATCTCAGTGTCGGACTCGTAATCTGAATAAGAATTTGAGTTAGTAGAAGTTTCTGCTCTGAGAGCTGAAATTTCTATGCAAACTTCGAAAGTATGCGTATTGACCAACTGATATGATTTTTATTGTATCGAATCATCTGAAGCATCAGAGAGAGAGAGAGAGAGAGAGCTGTTTCTCAGATCTTTTGCTTCTTTTCACAATATCCTTGATCTTTTGTAAAATAAATGACCTGTAAAAATCAACATGATTTGGACAACATTCATTAGCCCAAGCCAAGTTAGGAGAATCACTTGTATTGGTCAGAGCATTGAACGCGGATGTTCAAACTGTGTTCTGATCATGATCAAGAACTTTTAACTTTCCAACAAATGAGTTTCTGGAAAGTGACTCAAGGTTATTTCCCTCAATGATGGCATGTTTCTTGGAATCGTATTTAGCTGGCAACGATCTGAGAATTTCCATCACAATGTCCTTTTCAGGAATCGTCTTATCTAATGCAAAAGATGCATTAACAATTTCATACACTTTGTGTTTAAACTCATCAAATGAACCTTCATCATCCATACGAAGATTTTCCCAATCAGAATTTAGGTTTTGGAGCCTAGCTACTTTTTCAGAGGAATTCCCTTCAAATACGGTTTCTAAGATATCCCAAGCATCTTTACACCGAGTGAACGTAGTCACATGGTGCTGAAGATCTGGGGTACTGGCATGGATGATAGCATTCAAACCGTTATAATTTTTCTTTGCAGCAAGAATCTCATGATCCTCATACTCACCAATATCCTTTGCAACGGCTACACCGTCTATTGTAACCATTGGAGGATCATAGCCATTAATAACACGAACCCATGACTGAAAATCACGCGCTTGGAGAAAGGCACGCATAACAATTTTCTACCATAAGTAATTCGAGCAATCGAAGACTGGCAGTACGTTTACAAATATAACACTTATGTCCATAGAGTCAGATTGCTACAAACACAGACTTATGAGGTATTAGCGTGTTTGCCTGCTCTGATACCAATTAAAAAAGAGGGGGTCTAACAACCACACCCAATATTTTGTTCGACAATCTGTATGGACTAACTCCAATATAATTCCAAGAGAATCAACTAGATAGTCAGACTCAATCAAGGAAAGATATCCAAGAGTTATATCTCTTTCTCAAATCAATCAGCAAATCAACAGGATGGATTTCGTGAACTGATTGGTATGAGAATAACTTGGACGGTATCAAAAACCAATATCCAAGCGTCAATCAATTTCTATCCAACGACCAAAGGTCGGATTTACCAATTGATTGAACTACGCACAACCTGTGATATTTCAATTATATAGAAAATATAATGCGGAAAAGAAATAACACAGACACCAGAAGTTTTATTAACGAGGAAACCGCAAATGCAGAAAAACCCCGGGACCTAGTCAAGTTTTAAACACCACACTGTATTAAGCCGCTACAGACACTAGCATACTACAAGTTAACTTCGGACTGGAATGTAGTTGAACCCTAACCAAGTCTCACATCGATTAAGGTACAGTCGCGTTCCTTACGCCTCTGAATCCCAGTAAGACTCTACGCACTTGATTCCCTTAGCCGATCTTACCCACAACTAAGAGTTGCTACGACCCAAAGTCAAAGACTTATAAACAAATCTGTATCCCACAGATAAGTTTATTCTGATAGATAAATCTGTCTTCCACAGAAGTACCTATGAAGTTTTTGTTCCGTCTTTTGATAAATCAAGGTGAACATGAACCAATTGATATCCGGTCTTATATTCCCGAAGAACAGCCTAGAAATATCAATCACCTCACAATATCTTAACTATATGGTAGTAGAACAAGTTATTGTGGAATCACAAAGAATGAGACGAAGAGCTTTGTGATTACTTTTTATATCTTACCTATCGGAGATAAATCTCGAGAAAATCTTAGAGAAGATAGTACTCAATACGATAGAACAAATAAGATCAGAACACGCAACTACGAGGAAAATAGTTGGGTCTGGCTTCACGAATCCCAAGTGAAGTCTTCAAGTCGTTAACTTATAATGGTTTTGGTAAAACCTAGGTTAAAAGAGAATCGACTCTAGTCGCAACTAGGACACAGGAAAGTGTCGGGATTAGGTTTTCCAGTTGCTAGAGTTCTCTCTTATATAATCTTTCAAATAAGGGTTTGCTTACAAGCAAAGCTAGTTTAGCTTAGAAACAAAGTATTCAATATTCACCGTTAGATGAAATCTTGATTTAAGATTCAAGCTAAGTTTGCTTAAAACCAAAGCAATGTCTCTCCACTGTTAGACTATCTTAGCTTGTTACACACAAATGAAATATACCTTCATTTAGATATGGGTAACCGTACCTAAACGTGTATATTGAGTTTGCTCAACAATAGTTAACCGAAGTTAGCCATATTAACACTTTTGTCTTAACCACATTCATCTAACACTTCTAGATCAAATATGATGATCAATCAATCATGAAAGATAATCAAATGAATATAATTGTGTTACTCATAGAGTTGTTCAATTTTATATATATCTCATAGAAGTATATAAGAACCAATTGAAGCAAAATCGGATTGATTCGTAATTGTACAAAGTACTTATACCGAAATCAATTCATGAACATTAAGCCACGGTTTGCAAAGATTGCATTCCTTAATTTATTAATGTATTTGTTCATGAGTATGAAAACATACTTAATCCGATTTTAGAACTTAACCAACTAAGTTTGCAAACTGGTACGCAAACTATAGTATCGGGACTTAGTCTTGTCCAGCCGTTTGCAAACGGGTACACAAACAGTCGTCCCGGGCCTAACTCAGGTAGAACCGTTCGCATACTTGTACGCAAACTTGGTTCCCGGACTTTAACAGTTAAAACCGTTCGCATACTGGTACGCAAACAAGGTTTTCGGACCTGAATCATACCAAAACATTTTGCATACATGTATGCATACTTATATCCATACAAAGGTTAATTGTTCTAAACTTCCATTTCAATCATTGAAACATCCTTAAGAAGACGACAATAGTTGTATCACACAAGCTATTAGCTTATAAGTAATTTTCAAGTGATCGAATGATCAAAACGAAACTTTCCGAGTCGACGTCAAATGATTGTCTCACACAAATCATGTAAGATGTTTCAAGGAAATTTTCACATGATCATCTTTTGACTTATTATTTAGTTTCCAACAAATAAATTGTTTCCAACTAAACTCGTCAAGAATAATGATGAATGTAGCTAAAGAAAAAAGATTCCAACATATATTTCGATAAATAGATAAGTGAGATAAACTCGTTTCGAAATTTCAAATGTGTATAATATAAAAGTCTATATAGTTATATGACTTAGTCTCATTAGGAGATAAAATAGAATAGACTTCTGAGTGATAGATAAGTTTTAGTCTCCACATACCTATTGTTGATGAAGTTCCTCCAAGCTCTCCTCAGTAGATCTTCGTCTTCAATCGATGAATGTCGTGAAGTCTAAAGCTCAACTACACATTCTATCCTAATCCGAGACATATCTATAAGTAGACTAGAAATCAAGACTTATAGTTTTGATCAACTAAACTTGACAAACAAGCTTGAGATAGAAACGCTTGCGAGTTCGACCGAGCAATGCTCTAACAGCTAATTTTCATCTGTAAGTTTTTTTTTCTCTCATCAATTGGAGCATAACCCCTATCTATTCATGATAGCTACTTGAGTGATTTGGAAAGACAAATGTTCTGTCATTTTTCATAATTCTAGACCCAACATAATTCATACTATACAAAGAATTAGGATGCTCATTATAAAATATTGTCCTGACACAGACTATAAGAAAATAAACTTGGATGCATCATTTAAGAAGGAAACTGGTAAAGGTGGTATGAGTCTTGTTATTCGTGATTTTGCATGAACATGTTTTGGCACAAAAGGACAATACTTAGATGGAGGATTGATTGTTGATCATGCGGTGGAATATATGGCATTGAAGGTGATACGTATGATCTCTATACCTTGGTAGCTTATTATAGAAGCGAAATTCAGAATAATAATAGATGAAAAACTTAGAAAACAGAAGACACAGAAGTAATTCGAAGAAATATATCTTCTCTAGATTATGAACAAGAAAACGATTTACAATTTTCTCTTTGTTACGCTCACAATCTCTCTAAATAGTAGTTAACCCTAAACTGTTTGCTAAGCTTTCCTTTAACAATAACACATGTAATCTTTCTCTAGGTCTGTGTGTTTAGTTAACAACTAAACCTCTCTATTTATAGACTTTCATCGTTCTCAGCCGACAAGGTCTTTTATTAGGAATCGATTTCCTAAACTAAGAGTGTTGCCTAAAACAAAACTTTTCCTAACTAGGAATTATCCCCAAAAAAGGTTTCCTTTCCTAATATAGGATTCTTCCCTCAACTTAGCTTGAGGTTTACTAAGTTACTAAGAGGATTAGGGATAAACCTGTATCATTGGTCCCCCTTTTAAGAACTTGAACTCCTGCGAAAATTAAAAATGAAGGTTAGGGAACTCAAGAGCCCCTTTTTCCTTGTTAAACCACTTGGCCTTGCTGGGAACTTGACCTTTACGTCCAATTAGAAAAGCTTCTTTCTCTCCTTGTCGTGTTTTGGTCACTCTTCACTCCAATATGCAGTCTTCCTTGAGTGGTTCCTCTCTATCAAACCATAAGTCTTCTACTCATGGTAAGATCATAGTGTCGTCACTGTCATCATCTAGTAATGATGGTTCAAACAACTTCAAGTATTCGGAATTTATAACTGAGTACATTCCTAGATAAGGTGCTAAATCCAGACGCAAGGCATTGTCACCAATCTGATCGAGAATACGAAATAGTACATATCTCAATGGCTTCAACTTCTTACCTTCCCCCTTCAGTCGCTCTTTACCTAATTTTAACCATACCAAGTCATCAATACCGAAATTACAAGGCACAAGATCCTTGTCATGTTTTGCTTTGTATTTGGCTTGTGACTTCTTTAATTGTGCTTCAACAGTCGCATGAATCTGAGATATCTTCTCAAAGAACTGTTGTGCCTTTTGTCGTTCACTTCCTCCCCCCCCCCCCCCATTGAGGTGTCACTAGAAAATACTAGATCGAAAGGGATAGGTGGTAAGTAACCATAACACGTCTCGAAAGGAGATTTCCCCGAAGAACTGTGAACTGCTCTATTGAAAATAAACTGTAGATATGGTAAACTCTCATCCCAATTTTTAGGATGCTTGGAATTATATCCCCTTAACATGTGAACCATAGTCCTCTTGACCACTTGTGTTTGTCCGTCTTTCTGCGGATGAAAAGTTGTACTCTTCTTCAAACTAGTGTCAACCATCTTCCATAAAGAATCCCAAAAATGACTAAGGACTCGACTATCCCTATCAGAAATAATCGAAGTAGGTAAACCAAAATGCTTCCACACATGCTCAAAAAAGATCTTTGTTGCACCGGTTCCCGTTACCGTCTTTGTACATGGAATTAATGCAATCATCTTGCTGAATCGGTGGACCACAACGAACAAGTAATCATAACCAGACTTGGTCTTCGGTAACCCACCAAGAAAATCCATAGAAATGCTCTCCCAAGGCCTTGATAGTACTGGTAATGGTTGATACGTAGTGATCTATGTACCTTGGTGACTATCATTATAAGGGCGGAATTCAGAATAATAATAGACGAAAACTAGAAAACATAACACACTAGAAACCAGATTCGAAGAAAATATCTTCTCTAGACTATGAATAAGAAAACTATTACAATTCTTTCTTTGTTACACTCACAATCTCTCTAGGTAAATAACCTTCAATTATTTGCTAAGCTTGCTTTTACAATAATTAATTGCCTCACAAACTTCTCTCTAGATATGTGTGTTAAACCTCTTTTCTAGGTGTCAAACCACACTCTCTAGATGTCTTAGCTATGAGCTAAACATCTCTATTTATAGCTTTAACGGTTTCCCAAACCTTCTAGGAATCTATTTCCTTAGCTAGGAATAATTCCCTTTCTAGATATATATTTCCCTTTCTAGGAATATTACCTTGTCTTGGAAGTATTTCCTTATCTTGGCATACTTCCTTATTTTGGTTTGGTTTCCCAAACCTCCTAGGAATTTATTTCCTTTTATAGGAATACTGCCTTAAATCGGTAATCCCTCCTAAATTACAATTATATCCTCAATCCGTCTTGAGGATTACTAGTTTCCGGGGAGAGGAAGATACACATGTATCATGCGTCCCCCCTCAAGAACTTGAACTCCTGTGAAAGTTATATTTGGAGGTTAGTGAACCTAAGAGTTCCTTTCTCCCTACCAAACCATCTCTACTTGATGGGAACTTGACTTTGACTTCCAATTAAAAAAACGTCTTTATCTTCTTGTCCTGTCTTAGTCACTCTTCGCTCCGTAATGCAATCCTCTTCAAATGGTTATTCTCTATCAAACCACAAGTCTTCCACATGTGGCAAGATTATCTTATCATCTCCTTCATTATCTAGTAATGGTGGTTCAAACATCCTCAACCTTCCTAGGTCGTCTTCTTGTTGTTTGATTAGGGTTTCCAAACAAACTCTACTCGACTTCTAGTCAAGATAACGAATAAGGAGAATGAACTTTGTACTAGCATTCACCAACCGTTTTGCCTGAGTGGTTGTAATCAAGCTCGCTCCCTCAAGAGGAGAGTCTATAGATCGTATTACAAAAGCTTTCCCATCTTTTGTAAAGGTACACTTCTGGTCTCTCCTATGTAAAACCGCATCTCGATCCCATAAGTAAGGACTACCAAGTACAACCTGACAAACATCTAATGGAACCACATCGCATGTAACCTCATCAATGTATGACTCATCAAAATAAAACTTGAACATACACTGCTCTGCAACCTGTAGCCCACCTTTCTTTTGAAGCCACCCTAAAGGATAGGGTTTCGGATGTTTGAAAGTCTTCAAACCCAACTTCTGTATCAAAGAATGTGAAAGTAAATTCTTATGACTTCCCGGGTCAATAACATCATCTATAAGTGTTGTCTTAACCTGCATCTTAACTGTGAAGAGTCGTTCCCTATGATCGTTTTTTGTAAGTTCTTCTACGCCTCCTTCCATTAGAGAGAGCTTTTGATTAGGTTCTGTTAGTCCTTGGATTTCTTTCGGAGCTTGTGCGACTAATGTTGCCATTATGGCTTCTTTTTTCTGCAACCCTTTTGGTTTTAGATTAGGATACTTCACCCAACACTTGTCAACAACATGTCATCTTTGTTTGCAATGAGTGCAAATCAAACCTTCTTTGTCTTTAGACTTCCTATCCTCTTTGCTCATTTCATCTCCTTTAGCGACGAAACCTCCAGACTTCCCCTTGGTGTTTCCCTCAACATCTGATTTATTAAGCCTTCCTTCGACGGCATTAGCTTTTATGCTTGCTTCGGAGATAGTATCCACCGAAAACATCTTCAACTCCTTTCGTATATACTCTTGGAACCCGGAGATGTACTTCATATAGATAGCATAATCTTCCAAGTCTAAATCCAAAACCATAGCTTGATTCTGAAATTCTGAAGTATATTCTTGCACGGTTTGGTTGTAAGTCTGCTTCAATTCGTACCACCTGAACCATCTCTCTTCAAGGTAGCCAACCGGATAAAATTGTTTCCTTACAACTTCCTTGAATCCTTTCCACGACAATGCTCCCTTACTTAGGTATTGTCTTTGATAAGCTTTCCACCATATTAGAGCATGCTTTGAAAGCTTCAATTCCGCAAAATCTATTTTCTCCTTCGAACCATATTCAAAGAAACAAAAATACGTCTCTAGACGCTCTATCCAATCATCTAATTTCTCTACATCGACACTTCCATCATAATGTGGAATATCAACATGAAAATCAATTTTTATATTCTTACCATGATTCATAAACTTACCACGAGGTGCTTTTGTTTCTTTAGGAATCCCCAAGATGGAGATTTCGTCTTTTTCGAAGGTTTCAGATTTGGTGTATTAGAACGAATACAAGCAACCAACTCATCCAGGGTAGTTTGAATCGTCTTCATCTCTTTTTCTAACATAACCACCTTCTCGTCGGTAGTTTTTGGTTCATCGGTCTTAAACTCATCGTCTGTCTTAGCCATCCTTGGTTTTCTTGTTCTTTTAACGTATTCTTGCTTTTCGAGTAACTCACCAAGTTGTTTGTAGAGAGATATAGTGAAGACCATAAACCACTGTAATCTTCCCTAAAAAAAATAAACCTTGCTCTTGATGCCAACTTGATACGTATTGATCTCTGTACCTTGGTGACTATTATAGAGGCGAAATTCAGAATAATAATAGACAAAAACTAAAAACAGAACACACTAGAAACCAAATTTGAAGAAAATATCTTCTCTAAATTATGAACAAGAAAACTATTAGAATTCTCTCTTTGTTAAGCTCACAATATCTCTAGGTAAATAACCTTAAATTATTTGCTAAGCTTGCTTTTATAATAATTAATTGCCTCACAAACTTCACTCTAGATATGTGTGTTAAACCTCCTTTTCTAGGTGTCAAACCAAACTCTCTATATGTCTTAGCTATGAGCTAAACATCTCTATTTATAGCTTTAACGGTTTCCCAAACCTTCTAGGAATCTATTTCCTTATCTAGGAATATTACCTTGTATGGGAAGTATTTCCTTATCTTGGCATACTTCCTTACTTTGTTTTGGTTTCCCAAACCTCCTAGGAATTTATTTTCCTTCTATAGGAATACTGCCTTAAATCAGTAATCCCTCCTAAATTATAATTATATCCTCAATCCGTCTTGAGGATTACTAGTTTCCGGGGAGAGGAAGATGCACATGTATCAATGGTAGATATAACCCACGTTTCGTGTTGGAAGGTTTAGATGTGTTGCACAACTTACACCTTCTAACCAACTTAGCCACATCATCTTGCATCTTTGGCCAAAAGACATAACGAGGAAGGTTAAGAAGAGTTTTATTCATCCAAAAGTTTCCAGCAACTCGGGATGTGTGTGCCTCTATTAACCATTGTAAACGATCTTCATCTTCGGGAATGCAAAGTAACTGACCCTTGTATAACAATCCATCCCGGAGTTCAAACTTGCCTTTCAAACCACTCTTTATACCTTTTAACACCTTCTTGAAGTCTTTGCTAGATGCCTATGAATCTACATACTCTTGAGGAACAATCGGATGAATTCTCATGGCCACCATTAATGCTCGGACTTGTGGACGAGACAACATATCTGCCAACTTGTTTGTTACTCCCTTCTTCTACTTAATGAGAATGTTGAAAGTCATCAAGTAAGACATCCACTTCATGTGTCGGGCTTGTTTTAGTTTCGTTTGTGCGTGTAGATACTCCAATGGTTTGTGATCTGAATGTACCACTACTTCTTTACTTAAGAAATACACTCGCCAATGCTTGATACATTGATATAAAGCATAAAATTCTTTATCATAAGGTGCGTAGTTGAAAAGACGAGGGTACTCAAATATACCTAGATCTAAAAAACTTTTCCACCTATAAGTCCTTTCTCCGAAAGTGATTGTCTATAGACCGAGTCGAGACAATACAACTAATCGGTTCACACTTCATGTGATCGTCTATGGATACGAGATCGAGACAATACGACAACAAGATAACTTGTGTGATTGACTATGGATACAAGATCGAGATAATACAACAACGAAGTATGTTTACTTAATAAATGGTTCGGACTTAACCAAACACAATAGGATTACTATCAAGTAAATAGGAATTAACGTTTGTGTATTTTACTTCTAATTATAATAAAAACAATTATAATTGCGAAAATAGAAAAGTAAAAGACACATCAAGATTTTGTTAACGAGGAAACCGCAAATGCAGAAAAACCCCGGGACCTTGTCCAAAATTGAATACTCTCAGGATTAAGCCGCTATACAAAATCAAACCAACT
>JAJJMB010012240.1:1748241-1784901 GCA_023531105.1 Papaver atlanticum
GTTGCACCTCTTACTAGGATCGGTTCCCCAATGGCTAGATAAAAGTTTCTATTTACAAGGCATCGATCATACCATCTTGAGTGATTACTTAAGATCGGTTTCACTAATAAAAGTCATACCAATACATAAGTCAGGCCTTGTGTCTAGTTTTACCAAGATACATGAACAAGTTTATGAGCGGTTATACTAAACACACATATTGGTAATTCAAAATATATTTGCAATGGATAACAATACCAACAAGCCTAGCGATTTCCATTTCGATTCACAAAACAAGTTTATGAACTTACTTCCTTTAAACGAATGTAAAACATTGTTTCCTAGGATGAAATCTTCACTCATACCCATACATAATCACAATAGAATTCATATGATCATGTCGATGTCTTAATGGTTAAGCAATAAACCTCGTATTGTATTCCTTAATACTATGTCTAACTAGAGTATCATACACAGCTTCGCAGTTATGTTTTCAATATGCACGACTTGAAAGATACGTTAGGGAATAAAACAGTTCAAGTCAAATATTACTAACCTTAAGAGGAAGGATGATGTTGTCGTTGTAGCTCCATACTTCTTCACATTCTTCAAGTCTTCATGTAATACTTGTAAGTCTCATATCCTAACACTTTCAAGCTAACCTATACCAAGTTTACTCTAGTATATAATCAAACGACTCTTTAAATGAGTTTTTATTCACTAAAATATGACAACCAAACTTGACATACCAACGCTTGGTGGGTTCAACCAAGCTATGCTCTAACATTAGTTTTTAATAGCACCTGAAAACAATTTTGAATGGTACTTTACTGGTTTGCCATCCTGTAACAACACTCCTCCCATTACATAGTTAGAAGCGTCGGTCTCAAATTCAAAAGTACGCTGTAATTTAGGCAATGCCAACACCAGTGCTACTGAAATTTTCCTTTTTAGTAACTGAAAAGCGTCTTCATGGGTTTGGTGCCATTCAAACTTTTCATTAGCTCCCGTCAAACCATGCAATGGTCCAGCAATATTCGAAAAATGTCGGATAAACTTACGCAAGTATGTGCAAGCCCCTAACAAACTCTTGATTTCAGTTACAGTACAAGGTCTAGGCCACTTATTGATCACTTCAACCTTCCTTGGATCAATCTTCTGTTGTCCACCACCAACAATGAATCTGAGATACACCAACTCCTCCTTTCCAAACTCACACTTCTTTCCGTTCAACTTCAGCTAGCCTTCATGTAACACTTTAAACACCTTCTCAACGTGAACGAGATGCCCTTCCTAAGTTCTGATGTATATTAGGATATCATCCAAGTAAACAATCACAAAATCTTCTATAAAAAGTTGTAAAAAATCATTCATCAAATGCATAAATGTCGCTGGAGCGTTACACAAACCAAAAGGAATCACCAACCGTTCGAACAAGACTTGTATAGTTTTGAAAGAAGTCTTCCATGTATCATCTTTTCGGACTCTCACTTGGTGGTATCCGGATTTGAAATCTAACTTTGTAAAGACTCGATCTTTTTCCAACTGTCATCATGTCGTATATCCTAGGTAGAGGGTAACGATTCTTGATAGTGATCTTGCTCAATGCTATATAATCAATACATATACGCTAGCCTACATCTTTCTTTAGTACCAACAACACCGCTTATCCACAAGGTGAAGCACTTGGCACTATCATTCCTAATTTTAGAAGTTCCTTGAATTATTTCTTGATCTCATCAGATTACTCTATGGACGTGCGGTAAAGACCTACATTAGGTAGAGAAATATCCCCGGTCAACATGATCTAATGCTCCACACTCCTCTTTGGCGGTAAACCCGTGACATCTGAAAATAACTCTTTATATTTCAACTTGAACCTTTGTAGGTCGTCTTATTGTTGTGTAGTCAAGCCTGCTAAACAAACTCTACTCGGCTTCTCCTCAAGAGAACGGATCACAAGAAGAATAAATTTTGTGCTAGCATTCACCATAGCTTGAGTGGTTGTGATCAATCTTGCTCCCTCAAGAGGAGAATCTATGTCCCGAATCACAAAACTTTTCCCATCTTTGGTAAAGGTATACTTTTGTTACCTCCTATGTAGAGTTGCATCTTTATCCCATAGGTAAGGACTACCTAGTACCACTTGACAAACATCCAAAGGAACTACGTCGGATATAACTTCGTCAATGTATGACTCATCTAAAGAAAATTTGAACGTGCATTGTTGTGTAACTTGTAAGCCCCCTTCCTTTTGAAGCCATCCTAAAGGGTATGGTTTTGGATGTTTGAAAGTCTTCAATCCTAACTTATGCACCAAAGAATTTGAAAGTAAATTCTTCTGACTTCCCGGGTCAATAACAGCATCAACTAGTGATGTTTTGACTTGCATCTTCACTGTGAAGAGTCGCTCCCTACGATCATCTTTTGAAGGTCTTTCTTTTTTCCCTGTCATAAGATAGAGCTTTGAATTGGGTTCAGTTAGTCCTTGGACTTCTTTTGGAGTTTGAGCGACTAGTGATGCCTTCTTGGCTTCTTTCCTCGGTAACCCTTTGGGTTTTAAGGATTCTTTAACCAACACTTGTCGATAACATGACTTTTTTGTTTGTAATGAGTGCAAGTCAAACCTTCCTTGTCACTAGAGTTCCATTCTTCTTTGTTCCTTTCACCTCCTTTCACAGTGGTACCTCCAGATTTCCTCTTAGTATTTCCCTTTGAATCATATTTCTTAAACCTGACTTCAATAGCATTAGCTTTTATACTTGCTTCAACAATAGTATTAACTGAAAACATCTTCAACTCCTTCCGTATATACTCATGAAACCCGGAGATATACTTCATATAGATAACATAATCTCCCAAGTCTAAATCCAAAACCATAGCTTGATTCTGAAATTCCGAAGTATATTCTTCACGGTTTGGTTGTAGGACTGCTTCAGGTTGTACCATTTGAACCATCTAACCTTAAGGTATCCAACCGGATAAAACTGTTTCCTTACAACTGCCTTGAATCTTTTCCCCGATAATACTCCCTTACTTAGGTTTTGTCTTTGATAAGCTTTTCACCAAGTTAAAGCATGTTTTTGTAGCTTCAATGCCGTGAAAGCGATCTTTTCCTTTGAACCATATTCAAAGAAAGAAAAATACGTCTCTAGACATTCAATCCAATCATCCAATTTTTCTACATCGACACTCCCATCGTAAAGTGGAATATCAACACGAAAATCAATCTTCATATTTTTACCATGAAGTTTAGTTGAAGTAGAACTTTTAAGAAACTCGTTTTTCTTTTCTTCGTCCTCTTCTTCTTCTTCCAAAGCTTCGGGTGAAGGTGTAATCTTTTTCTTCGTCTTTGGCTTTGGTGTATGAGAACGAATACATTCAGTCAATTCTTCAAGGGTAGTTTGAATCGAATTCATGTCGGTTTGTAGTGTAGCCACCTTTTCTTTCATAGCTTCGTCATCCTTGATCCCCTTGTTCTCCTAACGTCTTCTAGCTTCTCGAGTACCTCACCAAGCTTTATGTAGAGAGATCTAGTGAAAACCATAAACCACAGGGATCTACCCTAGAAACTAACCTTGCTCCTTGTACCAACTTGATATGTATGATCTCTATACCTTGGTAGTTATTATTAAAGAGGAGGAATTCTGAATAATAATAGACGAAAAACTTAGAAAACAGAATACACAAGGAAGCAATTCAAAGAAATATATCTTCTCTATATTATGAACAAGAAAACGATTTACAATTCTCTCTTTGTTACGCTCACAATCTCTCTAAACAGTAGTTAACCCTAAACTGTTTTCTAAGCTTTCCTTTAACAATAACACATGTAAGCTTTCTCTAGGTATGTATGTTTAGTTAACAACCAAACCTCTCTATTTATAGACTTTCATCGTACTCAGCCGACAAGGTCTTCTATTAGGGATCAATTTCCAAACTAAGAGTGTTCCTTAAAATAAAACTCTTCCTAACTAGGAATTCAGCCCAAATAAGGTTTCCTTTTCTAATATAGGATTCTTCCCTCAACTTAGCTTGAGGTTTACTAAGTTCCTAAGAGGAGTAGGGATACACCTGTATCAGAAGGAAGCACATAGTAGTTTTTGAATCAGATAATGAATTCCTAATAAAATATGTGAATGAGCCTCTCCCTAGTGTGTTATTAGATGAATCATTTGTTTTAATTTAAACATTAGATTTCTGTTACAAGATAAGCCGGTTTTATCTTGTCAATTAATCGACTAAAAAATGGCCCAACGGATTGTCTTGCCAAAAAAGCTAGAGTAGGTTGTTCTAGTTTTAAAATTTTATGACAATTTTCCTTCTGATGTTATATCTTGAATCGACAAGGAGAAACAAGATGCAAACTGTTAGTATTCTTTAATAAAAACACTTTCTTGAATAAAAAACATAGTTTAATCATTCCTTACCTCGTTACTCTTGGTGGAGTGGACCTCAACCTAGCCAGGTTAATCAGGATTGGACGAGACAAGTATGGTTAGACTTATCCTGGAATGCCAAGACAATGATTCATCACCACTAAACACAACACTTTGTATTTTACTCTGTTTTATTTTGAAGTATATTAAGTTTTGTACTACTTGATTTAAGGCACTTGGGTCTCTAAAGGAATTATTTTTCCTGGCTAGTTTGAGGTCTAGCCAAATTATTTGAGGCCTACCACGACAAAATAGGACATTTTGAAGTAATTTCAAAAAACCCTTATCCACATATTTTCATTAATGGCTAATTTACCTATGATTAATCAGTGTTACTTAATTGTGTTAGTTAATTGATTAATGAAATTATAGTTAGTGTTAGGTAATTAGTTTGGGTGATCATCAAAAATGAAAAAATTGATTTTTATCAAAAAATTATGATCGATCGGAAACATAAATCTATTGATTTTTATGAAAAAAACTTGATGATTTATATATCAGGTTTTTTAAGCGTTTAGATCCATGTTTAATTGATATTTTCATGATCCATGTTCAGATCCATTGTTCTTAAATATACCAAAATCAGTGGATAGGTCAATGAACACCAACCGATTCTGGGCGAAGTTCAACATTTTGATGAACGTTGAAGAGAATCGGTGGATATATCAATGAATATCAACCGATTATAGGTGAAGTTCATAATTTCTATGGACGATTGATCACAATCAGTTAATACAATCCTCCACAAGTGCTGATTATAAAAAATAAAATTAAAAATAAAATAAAATAATAAATATGAAATGATGATTTTTTACATAAAAATACGTCCATAATTGGTGGATATAGTTCCCCGGTGTACCGCTTGTAAAAAAACTAACTAAAATCCAAGAGTTTTTCTGTGAACTTATTTTGCCAGAATCGGTTTACTTAAATGTCCTTATCCACCGATTGTAAACCTGAGCATTTCTTCAACGGTTTTGCCCATAACTTCTTAGTCTGATGTCGGAATGACCTCATTCTTCTTACGTTGAACTCATATTTTCATTCTCTATGATATAAAGATAAAAAATAAATTTTGGGGTTGGACAAGTTCTAATTGTCTTGGATCCAAAGATTCCATCTTTGCATACCATACTCTTAAATCAAAAAAATAATAATTGCCATTTCCTTTAACCGTGATCGGTCTATATCTGATTCTGGATTTGACGTTCTTCAACCACAAAGAACATCATGAAAAATCGGTCGACGTGGTCATCAACATCGACCGATTATTACAGCAATCGACCAACCGATTGTAGTTAAACACAGAATACCTAGATTCTTTGTGATTTTCAATTTTGAATGGATAACCAATCACAAGTATAATTAGGAGGAATGGGTTGTAATCGACGACGTTTAGTTTGAAATTTTTCTGAAAAAGGGATGCTGAAATTTGCTTTAAATCGATCAATATAGTTAGAATCTATTGATGAAGTTAGGTTTTAATTTTAGTTTGTGAGGGAAATAATTTGAATATGTTTTAGTTTTGAAAGAATTTGAATAGGTTTCAATTTTGTCAGGATAAGGTTTAGGATTGAATTTGAATAGTGAAGTAACTTAAGGGGTAGTCAAATGAGATTTCTATAGACTTTCATAGTTTTTTATTTGAGTGACTCCTGGACACTCTCTGAAAATCTAGAGATTTCTAGTGATTCTTGGAGAGTATTTTAGAGAGTCTTTATGATTTGTAGAGAAAGAAAAAAAAACGAGATTTGTAAAGAGTCTATGTGATTTATAGAGACGAAAAATGTATAATATCTAACTGAAAATTTAAAACATCTACCGAATTTTTTATTATGCACGTTACAATGTTAATAAAAGTACCATGAATACCTAGTAGAATATTTGTTCGTTGTCAGAATAAATCTCATTGTTGTCCTATGCCTAAGTTTTATGTCATCCCATATTTTTTTATTTGCTATGCTATCTCATCACTGGTTAGCATCTTTTCGTTGTTTCATACGAGGAGATGTCCTTTGAAGTGGCAAAGAGAAAGCTCGGTCGGTAGGTATACATGAGGGAAAGAAAAGAAGAAGCGAGAGGGGATATCCAATATATTCAGATAAGGTCGGTTGTATTACTGTGCAAATGGCTCGTCCTTTGGAGAAAATAATTGGTCCTACTCTCAAAAACAAATATTCCCTAAATTTCCAAGTCTTCCAAAATATCACCTCTTGAGAAGAGATTTCTACCATGCCTATCTTCATAAAAAAGTCTCCCTAAATCTCTGAAAATTACAAATCAATGACTTTTAATTCTCCTTCGAATAACAGGGCTGTTGGAGTGACTCTTACGTAATCCTAATCCAATAACATGGAGTTCCATAGAATTTAAATGACTTAAAAAAAAGTATTTAACCAATAACAAGAGACATTAGGAGACTCTCCAAAATTCTCTATGGACTAACAATAGATTTGGAAACTCTCCGGAAGTGATTTCGAATCTCAATTGACTACCTCCCTGTTAGTACTTTTACACTAAATTTAGACACCCCTTATCCCCATAGTCTAGGTGGGATTCAAAATCCATACTACCCATATTTTTCTTGTTTGTTTGTTTGTTATTTGAGAAAATAAAAACTGAACTTATTGTTTAGAGAGGATAATTATTGATGTCATGATGATACCTTGGGTTGGATTGGCGAACAGTGTAGTACTCACAAATTTGTGTGGTGCAGGAAGTGATGAACTAAGTAGCGTGTGATGAAAAAAAAATCCATTTTGCTGGGTTGCAGCAGTGAGCAAAAACACACTAGAATTCGAAGTGAAGCAAAATCTCAGAACTATTCTTGCTCAGAATGAAAATCAAAATTAGAAGCTCTTAAAACAAGAGCAATGTGATAATTCGGTATTTACCGTTTTGTTCTGAAGAAATTGGAGTAAAATGCAGTTCACCTGCACAACTGATATATATCCCACATATCAAAAATTTCATGTTACCTGATTTACAAAGTACTGAAGATTGGTATATAATGCAAAAGAAGAAAAGAAAATATGGAGGGAAGATATTGTAAGGTTCTTCCTGTAAGAATGATTTGATTATTGTTTAATCATATTTGCAGGCTGTTCTTCAGTATGAATGTTTTGATTATTTCTCACCTATATCGCCTTAGCAGTAATGGTCAATTTTGTTCAGCAAGCATATTGTTGGATTGGTTCAGGCTGAATCGCTTTCTTCACAAGTTCAGTCTGCTCTTTCGTGTGCACTGTATAGAAACCAGTGGCAGTTGCAGCAGAAGGAGCACGACCCACGTATTTAATATCATCCAAGCCTCCTCGGCCAAGTGCCCTCATTGCGGTCCATAGTCTAGGTGCAATGTAATTGTAGGCACCCATGTTCATTGGCTCTTCTTGGCACCACACAATCTCTGCATCTGAAAATCACAACCAGAATATGAAATATTTGTCAACGTGTCCACATTCTTAGCAATTATTGTACAAATTTATTTATTTCTTCAGCAAATACATCTAATACTTTCTCAAGTTAAAAGGGATACATACTTGGATATCTCTTCAATTCTCGCTGGATTAGGTCATATGGGAAAGGGCATAGCTGCTCCACCCTGCAGATTGCAACATCTTTTCCCTGAGCTTTCTTACGCTCTTCATCAAGCTCATAATAAACCTGCAAGCCAATAAAGGTGAACTAGAATTGGAATATGAAATTGTCATATTGAAGTGGCCATTGCGGACCAGTTTGTAGTGATCATCCAGTTAAGAATAGCTGACCGAGGCATGTAGAAAGATATTAATAGGTAACCTCATATATGAAACACGTTTAGTGGGCCCAACCAGCAAGGCGCACAGAGCAACATGATTCATCCTAGGTTCCTTCGGCTATGCAGCAAAATATGATTGAACACACGAAATTTTTTGCTTACCTTTCCAGAGCACAGAACCAGGCGCCTGATGCCCTCCTCAAGATCGGAGTGGTCATTCTGATCCTTAATGAGACGTTTGAATCGGGTGCCTTGCTTGTCGAATCCTGGGTGACCTTGGACATCATCAAACTCGGATAGGTTTGACTTGCAGTCTTTGTGGCGAAGAAGGTTTTTAGGAGCCATCACAACAAGTGGCTTCCGGAATTCTCTGTGAATCTGGAAAGTGAAGCAGGCAAAGTAAGGGGATGAAGAAACATAGTTAAAATTCTAGAAAATAAAACCAGCTAAAGCAATCACCTGGCGCCGAAGGACATGGAAATAGTTAGCAGGGGTTGTGATGTTCACAACCTGCCAATTGCATTCTTGAATCTGCTTCCGAAGTGTTGGATCCATCTCAGGTATAACATAAGGATTATCATCACTCATCTGCATTGCCACCAAAATATTTGAGCATTTACTAAAAACTCAACCAATTCCGTATGAAGGAAAAAATCGCAATTCCGTAGAAAGAGCTATTCAATGGAAGCAATTCTCAGGGGAGGCAAAGAATGACTTTCCATGGAAGTCTAAATACACTTTTAGTCACACTTTTTTTAAAGGGCCCTCTGGCCTCTATTCTACGCAATTAGATTTATATATTGAACAACAAAATGTAATTGCGTATTATTTTGGTGGGAAAACAGCTAATCCCATGGAATTAGCTGCTAGACTAAGAGATTGAAGGGGAAAGAGAGCAGCAGGCAAAAAATTTGCTAATTCATCACCATAGAGATCCTATATGGTAACCGAGGTAGGAATAGGGTTCACAAATATTATTCCACAGTGATGAGAAAATCATGCATCTGGAAATTTTGAAGAGATGCTATCAGTTTACACAAATATAATAGTCGTATTTACCTGAAGGAAACGCTCCAGTCGGGCACTTGAATGTTCAGGACCCTGACCATCATAACCATGAGGTAGTAGGACAACTAGTCCAGTTTGACGCAGCCACTTCGACTCCCCACTGCTCAAAAACTGATCAAATATCACCTGAGCCCCATTGGAAAAATCACCAAATTGGGCCTCCCATATAACTAGCGAATTTGGATTTTCCATTGAATAACCCAATTCAAACCCAAGGACACCAAATTCAGAGAGCGAACTGTAAAAACAAGGCAGCAACTTTATAACTTAGTCAAAAAGTGGGAAAATATAACAGGTAAAAGAGAAGAAACATGTGAAACAAGATTTTAGCAATAACTTACAGGAAGGACAAAAGTATTTGCACAGATATTCATGTACAGTGAACTCATAAATCATATTTCCACAGTACAATAGATATCACTGCTCAAGGTTGTTATTTCAATCTCACAAAGACATTATGGGAGCGTATAAAAGATAATTTACTCTACCACAAACAGATATCACCGCTCAAGGTTGTTATTTCAATCTCACAGAGATATTATGGGAGCGTATAAAAGATAGTTTACTCTACCACAAACATGAGAATTTGCTAGAGGTTTATCACCTCAATACAGCATGATATAAAAGAATGTAAAACTAAACATTTTAGAACGAGCAAATCAAATCAGCCAACAGCAGAGGAAAATTCACATGAAAATAAAGTTTTAGGACTGCACCTGTTGCTGACAGTAAACAGTTCCTCATTCTGGTTCATCACAATGTGGTCGAGAGGACAGTATTTATCCCCACTAAGCTGATCATGAAGTACTGCATGTCGATGGCTAAACGTACCTCTTTCCACATCCTGACCACTCAACCTGACATGATTACCTTCCACTAACAGTGTAGCAAAAGCAAGTGCTTCTCCCACTGCCCAGTCGATGCCCTCTTCTGTTTCAATCATCTGAGCACGCTGCTCAAATATCTTTTTGACTGCTCTGTGAGGCTTAAAAGTCTCTGGAAGGGTTGTTATTGCTTTGCCAACAGTCTTCAATATCTCTGGCTTGACCCTGCAACACAATATCAGAGTCGTTCCAAATGTCCGAGAATCTACTCAAAAGGATCTAAGCCCAGTAAAGAAAGATTAAAGATAGAATTAAGCAACAGACACAACTTACCCAGTGTTGTGGACACGTGAAATCTGTTCAGGTGATTTAAATCCAGTCCAATAAGCTGAAAGCCAGTCCCTTTTTTTCGGAACATAATCTTTGCTCTTAAGGAACTCTTCATTTAGAATGCCACTAACTTTGCTATGTATTCTGTCTATGTCATCCTGTCCAATCTGTCCTTGCTCTACAAGTTTCTTCTGGTAAATCTCAAGGGCTGATGGATGGTTTCGGATGACCTACAAATGTTCAGGACAAGTCAGTAACATGAGAAATCAATCACATCTTTCTACCAACAGCAGTATAAATAATCTAAATGGATTGGTACATCTAAAGATTGTAAACTGTACCAATGCCGGACCAATTAAAAAAAAAAAAAAACGGTTACAGTGCTAGACTAGACAGGGAGGTTAGGAGACATCACCTGATACATTTTAGGTTGCGTAAATGATGGCTCATCGATCTCATTGTGCCCGAATCGACGATAACAAACTATATCAACCACCACGTCAGAATGAAACATCTGGCGCCACTCTGCTGCAAGCTCACAAACATGAACAACTGCTTCCAAGTCATCACCATTAACATGGAGAATTGGTGCATTCAACGCCTTTGCAACATCAGTGCAATATTGTGAAGATCTCCCAGCACTTGGATCAGTTGTGAAGGCCACTTGGTTGTTCACTACAATATGGATAGTTCCACCAGTTGTATAGTTAGGAAGGGCACTAAGATGCAGTGTCTCATAGACCACACCCTGCCCTGCAAAACTTCCATCTCCATGAATCAATATACCCAAATTTTTTGTCCTCTCCACATCATTAGAGTAATATTGTTTTGCTCGTGTTTTTCCAACCACAACAGGATCGACAGCCTCCAAATGACTTGGATTTGCAACCAAAGATAGATGGATTCTCTTTCCACCCCTTGTTGGCCGATCATAAGAAGTTCCCAAGTGGTACTTGACGTCACCAGTTCCTGTGTAAAGCCCAACTTCGTCAATGGGCTTTATACCTCCACTAAATTCACTGAAAATCTGAGCAAGTGGCTTTCTGACGACATTGCCCAGAACGTTCAATCTCCCTCTATGTGACATCCCAATAACAATGCTCTCAACCCCAAGATCTGCTGCCCTGTCAAACATCTCCTTCATACCAGGAATCAGAGTTTCACCACCTTCAAGGCCAAACCTTTTTGCAGCCGTCCACTTTGTTGCCAGGAAATTCTCAAACTGCGTACTCCACATAAGTCTATCAAGCATAACTTCACGACGCTGCTGGTTATATTGCCTTGGGGTTGGTGTCTCGATTTTGTCTCTCAACCAGTTACACTTTTCACGATCTGCAATATGCATATACTCATACCCAACACTTCCACAATATGCCTGCTCCAGACGAGTCAGGATACCTCTAAGTGTTTGGACAGGACGATTCTCAGACAAAAATCCAGCCATCTTCCACACCCCAAGAAAGAACTCCCTGTCAAGATCAGCCTCAGTAAACCCATAAAGAGCAGGGTCCAATTCATCAGGAATTTCACGTTCCTCCAAAGCTAACGGATCCAAATTAGCCTTCATATGTCCATTAACCTGATATGCTCTCACAAGCAACAACAAACGCATACTTTCTTGTATTGTCTGCCCCGATATCCCTGGAGATGTTGCAGCCTGACCAACAAAATTCCTGAAGAAATTATCCCATGATTCATCGACGCTGCTGGGGTCAGCTTCCCAAGCTCTTTGCAACTCCTCTAAGTAAACACTACTTGTTCCATCAAGAAAACTATCAGTTAGCCTTGAGAGAGGCACTGCACGTGGGACTGGCGCTGATGAAGCTGCTTTTGAGTTGAAAATCGTCGAATGGAAACCTCGTGCTTGTGAAGGGATTAACCGTGTTCTCGTCGTGTAAGATCTTACTTGAGTTAGATTTCTCTTAGCAGCTAACTTTGCTACACTAGATGCAGCTCTAAACCACGTCATGACTGTTACTTTTCTTGTATTTCCCTAATCATTCAAAAAAAAAAAAAATCATTCTAAGTTTGAGATTTTGATTTGTTCTTCATTTTATGTATAATAAATAAGATCTAACAAAATCAAACATCGTGATTAATAACAAAAATCATGGATCTCATCTCGAGTAAGAACGGGAAAAAAAAGGGAGAATAGTGAAATCGTACCTTAGAACGCGTAAAATTATCTGAAACAGAAACCCTAGAAATCCACAAAGTGGCCGCCAAGAGGCATTTTCTGAGTAGTGTTTTTCTTCAGACTACCTCTTTGTCAGAATTTTATTAAATCCCATTCCTTCCTTCCGGAAAGAAAATGTCTATTTTTATGTTTATTTTCCATTCTGACCCTTCCTTGGTCAAGGCAAGAATTTCTTAACGGTCTTGATTTTTTATTTTTTATTTTTTTTGACACGGTAAGCATTTGTATCTATGATGAGACAGACTATTACGTATAAGCCCGATTTATGCATGACTATGTCCTTTGATTTTCGATTGGGGAACTTTGCTGTTTAGTCTACTAAATCCGATCCGGGTTAATGGTTAGTTTAGCGGGAGAAATTATTTACTCGCTAGTCTAAAAAAGGTTTGAAAAAAGTAAAATTACTCTGCTAACTAATATATAGTACTATGTAAAACCCTCTTTTATGCTCTCCATAAGCATCACTACATACCATACCAATATGTGTTATGATACTACATATCTATCTTATAAAAACGGCTCTTAATTGAGTTTTTCAATACAACGGCTTCCATTTCTCAAAAATATAGGAAAATGGAGAAGATAAATCGTGGCTCAGAATGCAGCCTTTTTATCCGCCCTCATCCAACGTCCCAGATCAAATTTTTCATGCGTTACCCAAAATCGACAGATTTATTGTCATCGGTTTCATCGACATAGTTAATATTACCATTCAATGTCAAAACGTTTATTTTCCTCAATGAAACCAACTGTCGCCATTCTTAATCCTCATTTACGAGCAGAAGAACCTCACATTAATCCTCTCAACCAGGTAAGTTTATCAGTTATCTCTGTATTTGGTTCACTTTGAGAATTTTCTTTCGTGACAATAACAAATCAAGGATTTTGTACATCGTGTGTTAGAGATTTTTAACCTAACTTTGTTTATTCAAATTTTTGTTTTTTTTTCTTTCCTCGAGCCTCTTTCTGTCTCTGCAAAAGAATCTAGAGGGTTTCATGAATATGTGTATTTTAGTGGTGAATCTAGAACTACTTCTCTGCTCATTACCTGAGATAGGGTAGTTGTTAGACAATTTTTTGCTTGGGTCAATGTGATTGATTATGTATGTGGATTGGTGATCTTAATTTTATATGTTATTTGTTTTTGTTCACTTTATCTCAAAGCTGAGTTTAAAGGTTTCATTGGATTTTGTTTTGCAGCGTTTGAAATTTCAACAGGATGATTACTTGATTGGTTTTCAACAATCCAAGGTAAATTATTCTGAATGACTCTTCTTAATTGTAACTTCACACTGTGCCTGTGTATTGTTTTGCTGAAAGTGGTTAGTGGTGAACAAAACAATATAATTTTAGAGTTAGTATTTCGTTTTGTATTGCTATCATCATTATGTCTTTTCTGCTCATTACGTGAGAGGAATCCCTTCATTAGTGGATTCTGAATCAAACCCCTTCATTAGTTCATTCTGAATCGAAAGACAAGTGGTCTAATCATTTTGATAGATTTTTCTTCTTCTTCTTCTTCCGCACTTTCAGTTATGGAATGCATTACAACTGGAGATGGTTAATCATGGAAAAGTGCCCAGATTCATGAGGTAATTACTAACTTTGTATGGGTTCTTTGAAAGGATCCAGGAACTCTTGCCTCCTCTGCCTTGATGATTATCTATATGTTCATCTTAACAACAACAGCTTAATTTCACTAATCAAAAGTACCCAAAATTAACACAAACAAACGAAATAGAGTCCTGCCTATATTTGGATTCATATCATTTGTAATTGGTTCCGTACTACTGAAGTTTCTTTTGCTGAGTAAGTGATTGAAATTTTGTACAGTTCATACTCTTTCACTTATTTCGAATGGGTTCCAGACTCTCAACAACCCACACCATGTAAATACTCCTATTAGTGATAGACATGTAAGCTTTTGCATTGGTTTCATTTTAAGCTATACTATTGGGTACTGTTAATGAATGGTTTCCTCGATTTGGTTGTTTTTCTATAATCTATGATGTAATTTTGGTTCAACTTTCTGATTGATTTAAGAATAGAATCAACAATAAACTCTCAAATGGAATTTATTATCGTGCATTCTTGCAGATTTGTGCTACTACACATATTGGGAGACGGGATGTTTATTGGTTTCAATATGTCAACAGAAATCAATTGATATGAGTTAGATAAGGGCTTGATATGTATATCAATTGTTTGATTCAAGAAAAGACATAATGATAAAAGTTTGTTGCAAATATTGATGGATTGTTGCTGTAAATCCAGGATGAGATATTCGTTTTCGCTGCTAGCAACTGAGATAGAACCGGTGAATCTTCAGGGCCGCAGAGAAATGATTTGTCTCATACAGTTGCTGCGGGGACTCAAAGAATCAACATTTGCTTTGTAACCCAGCCCACAATTCATTGATTAATTAAGATTGTAATGAAAACAAAATTTAGAGGCGAAGAGTCGGCCAATGCGAAGAGGACACACTAAAACTCAAAGAAGCTGGTGTATTGAAGTGAGAAATTTAACATGTCATAGGTGTAAAAACGCAAATGGACCAGACTCCTCGGACAAAGAACCACCGAAAAGAAGCTGTCTCATTACACTCGAAGAAATAAGAGACAAGGTACCTCACTTTTCGGGCTAATAATGAGGTTCTTGAACTTTATGATTTGCTTTGGATTTTGGTATCCTATTATTGGTTACATTGTGGTCTTCTCATCTGTAATTGAATTTACTTGCTAATCTTACATGGACGATTTTGGATAGATGTTAGAAACTACTTGATCATTAGTTTTTTTTTTTCTTTAAATCTAGGCTTTCAAGTTTTAAACTTTGTTCTTAAATTGTTTTTTTGTTTGGCAGGGTTGAAGCTAAGCTAAATAACATTATCTTTTCATGATTGAAGTCAAGTATCTGGAAAACGAATTTGAAGAGTTCGAGATACAATATAGAGATTTGAAGGTAATAAATGGCTCTTTATTTTTTTCTTTCCAATCTTAACATAACGACCTCTGTGTACCTGACAATGTGCTAACTTATTCGGGTGTTTGATTTTTGGTTGTATCTTCTATGGCTTCATTTTTGATGGAATTTGTATGTAACGGGTTTTAGAATAGTACTGAGGCGCAGGCATCCCTATCCCAAGGTAAGGACTGCTATCCTTACTCTAGCGTCCCAGTTTAGAGGAACCTTTGAGTTTTCCGCAAGAGTTTAATAAAAATTCTAATACTTGAAAAAATTATATAATAGGTTTAGATGCCAGATGGCTCAAAATATATTGGGCTGGAAAGGGACAAGGAGAGGTACAAAATTCATTGCACTTGCAAAATGAAGAGGTGCTACTGCACATTTAGAATGAAGAGGTGCTATTATGCTTCCATCATAATTTGGTGTTATGGCACCTACAAACAATCAAGGAGCCGAGGCGCTAGAACAGATGAATGTATTAGGATATAGTCAACCATATACCCAGCATAAGAGAGGGGGAGATTTAACACCCAAAATAACAATGCATTTTAAAAATGAAGCGGAAAACATTAACCCTTGACAGTCTCAATCATAAGAGTTGCGTTGGTAATTCCTTAAACTTCTATGAAATGTTACGTAGCATGTGTTGTATTTGTGTACAGATCGACGTTGTTGTGTTTCGCCTTTATCAACTGTTGGTCTTTTTTACCATTTTCTTAGATATGTGATGTCATATGCCACCAAAGGGACACCAAAAATTTCAAATTATGGTAACAAAAGCTGGGGCTAGCTTCTGACAAAAGTTTGATTTGAGATAAAATTCTGGGTTTTGTAACTTTTACATTATACTGTTAATAAGGAAGGCTGTATGGATTGGGATGCAAAGGTTGCGGTAAAGTGAAAGTTGGTAGTACCGACATTGTGAAGTAAGTAACTCCTGTCCTTCCTCCCACCCCCTTGCTCTCTCACATGCATACATGATGGTTATTCTACATTACAATGCTTTGTATTACATAGTTAAATTATTTGAAGTAGGCGAGCCAACAGAGGCAACATCGTAACACCACAATTTCCTATGGTATTACATGAAATGATTCAAGTGCTAAATCATTAATGCGTGTAGTTACCGCAATTTTCTGTAATACCTAAGATGTTAATCACAGTACATAAAATGGGAAATCATGTGAGTACTAATAACTGAGTATAGAATACTGATACTTATAGTGTTACATATGTGGGTAGGAATTGCGTACATCATTTTTATTAGATGGTTATTGTTTTCAAAGTTTTAGGTTTATGCAAATGCTAGCATGGTTACATAACTGCTACTAATATGTATTCATTATACGAGTATTTAAGCTAAGCTATTCTTAATTTTTTTAGAGTAGTATGTTGCATATTTATGTGGGTCGAATTTTAAACTTGGTTTCCTAACAGCTCAGCTAATTATATTCATGTCTAGCATTGTATCCAACATTAGACAGTTTTGGTTAGCTCTACAGATTCACTCATCGATAAGTCATATTATTGGTCAGCTTATGCAATTTTATTAATGATGAGCTTTTGTACCTGCATATTGTAGTCCCGTCTGTTTTTATTTTTTTGAACTTTTACGATTTTTGTCCTTACAGTCAGCAATCTGACTAATCCATATTGTTGCCAGTAGAAAGTATTCCCCTGGTAAGCCGCCATTATTCAAAAAATTTCTTAAAGTTCTTAAATAATTTTTTTTTGCATTTGAACTCATTATTTGATCACCACTCGTTATATAGTCTATGCACTTATTCTCTTTGCAAGTAACACCTGAAGAAGAGATCAGGTGGATGTCTCAAGAAGAGCAGTTTTGAACAATCTTGCTGCCAATGTCCCAAAAGTAGCCTTTTTTTTTTTTTTTTTTTTTTTTTTTCCTTTTGACTATGTGCTGGATGTAGAAGTTTTATGTTTTATCCCAGTTGATCCCCTCTTTTATGGATTTTGAATTGTCAACGGTTAATCTCAGGCAAATATCCATGTAACCGAGGGTAACGCATTATCTGGCTAGATGGTTATTTGTAGCATGTAAAATTTGGATAAATTTAGGAAGTAGGAACCATGGCAAGAAACTGATACGGGAGCAGCAGGAAGTACTGGCAATGATAGTAGTGGACAGAAGAGAAACCTGCAATCAAGAACAGTGGTGGAAAAAGAGAACCTTGACATTTGAATCAACATTATTTCTCTTTAACTTTTCTCTCACTTCCGCACTTGGCAGTTTGCTTTGTCCCGCTTCTCGCATTTTCGCATTTAAAGGAAGAGTGGACCACTGACATCATAGTCTGCCAAGTTTGCCATTATAGCCATGTTTGGTATGCTATGAGATTTGGAATTGAAAGAACCCGCAGCTAATTCAAATTTTGTAGGTAGGGTGGATAAGCTGCGTTTCAAAAAGAATAACGCAAAAGCTTAGTGACAAATACCTCTCTTTGAGGAGCAATTTAACAATCTATATGTACACAATTAAGATTCATTTGTCGTACATATTACATTTCTTCCTGCTAAATAAACCACGTGTTTTATTACCGTGTTTGCTACATTTCTTCCTGCTGAATAAACAACGGTTTTTATTATCGTGTTTGCTATACTTTAACCAACATTATTCCTGTGCAAGAGCATCTGCTTAGACCTCTTGAATTCTCAGTTCTTCAGTAGCAACTACGCAAGAGATGTGCTTAGGTTTGATTTTGAAATGCGCATGATGATATTCTATCTAACCGTTTTATACACTTTGGTCAGAGCTGAAGATCAAAAATATTGATGGTACATCTAAACTATCCACTGTCTAATCAACAAGAAGAGAATATGTGGCTACCACCAGGGTACGAGAAGAGAAATACCTAGATCTTTAGGCCTTTATTTCCGACTATTTGTGTTGAAATGACTTGCAGCCAGTTTCTGTATATTTTCAAAAATGCTTTGGCACCCCTTATGTTAAGAGGAAATAATTAGAGTTAAGCTGCAGTTTTTTGTCTCATTACATCCCGGGCCGTTACAGCACGGGTCATATACTAGTGTTACTACATATTAATATGTTATGTATTTATACTAGCGCTTAACCTGTGCCTTAACGGCACGGGCCTTGATCATTATCGATTTGTTCATTGTACAAATTATGTCATGAAAACTCATCGACACCTCCAGCTTTAAACAACTTATTACGTATCTTAATTTTTTAAAATGGGCTTCAACATATGTGATGTCCATCCGTGCGACCAAAATTTATAAACATTAACATGGTTATAGTTCCATGTTGTAACCCTGTAATAATTGTAATGACACATTACAATAAGTAGGTCGTATAAGTAATGACCTGATTTGTAAGACCATAGAATCTGGTCATCTCTTACACCTGTCAATAAGCGGCCATGGTCACCTCAAAAATCGTTAGACAGCCGTTTGGTATAACAACCATCTTTCTTTTCATGGTCGAGCAGTCTGGGGCCAATTCCATCAGCTATTAAATTATTTATTTATTTTGAGAGAAAGAAATTGCGGACTCTTTGAGGTCAAATCCACTTTCAAACTGACCAATATGTAATAGAGGATGCAAGATCAATGTTCCCTTATTGCGTTGCATCTTGCAGTGATCGAGTATATCTCAATTTTTCTATTGGAACATTTTTTTTGCCACTTTCTTGCCTCTTTTAATTTTTACTACCTCTGGTAGTTCGGTACATTCTTCTTGAATCTTATATAAATCTCTCTTATATTAGACGAACAAATAAAAGTAACCTGATTTGTTAGCGTTGGTGATGGTCATCGTAAAGGCATTCTCTATGATAAACGAAAGAGATATAATCTTAAATGCCCGACACTGTTTTAATTAGCTTCATCGGCTATAATGAGCTAATGCTCTAAATAAACATGGAAGATTAAAAATTTTAAAGAAATAGGTTGTCAGCAGCTCCCTTCCCGGAGAAATCAACTAATCAATATCGTCCATAGAAGTCTCCCCAGTTCCTCTTTCATAGCACATTTCCCCTTATATCGGTGGAAGTTTTCATTCCAGCTGACTCACCTGTTATTGACATGTTACCGATTCTCCGGATCGGTGAAGAATATAATTATTATTTTTGATCGAATGGATGATACAAACTCTCCAACGTGCAATGTTGTTCCTGTAATTTTTATAACACGCATTAGATGGCAATGTACAAAATGTGTACCCATTACCTTTTCAAAGCGGTAGTATATATGCAAACTTCGGCCATCAAATCTTCAACAAAGTATTGTGCCCAGCGGTTCCTTTTGACGAATGCTTTTGTAACCTCAAAAGCCCTCTTGTCACCTCCACATGTTACTATCTGGACCTGGAATACAATTTGGCGATGCATGACCTGGTAAAGAACCCCGAACACATGTTGAACTCCCTGATCATGTTCCAAATTAGTAGGTTGTCAGCAGCTCCCTCACAGATTAAGCAAAAATTTGACATTTACGTTGAATATCTATACAATTTTTCAAAATGAATTATTCAACCATAGTATTGTGTATTTTGGCCTTCTAAGATAGTTTTTTTTTCCTAAATATGCATCTGCCAGACTTATGGCATGCACGTGATTTACAAATGAAAATGTTAGAAAGTCTACACCGGAAGCTCTATAAGGATCCAATATATTCTGCTCTACCATCTTTACAACACTGTATGCTCATATTATGTGTGATGAAATATAAAATCAAGCAACCACCACATTTACAATATACTTTACTATGTAATGCTAACATTTTAACTGTCCATAGGATGTTCGCTACTGACTTTAAACTTCATGTCATTTTCAACTGTAAACTTTATGTCATTTCAGAATCAAAATAGTTATACCTCTTTGAGGTCTTGTAGGGTGTCCTCGCTCATGAAACACATCTAGCCTTAAGTTGTTGCATTGTTGTGTAGCGACACACTGACAATATCTGGCTACACAAAACACCCAAAAATTAGGTGGCATACAACATAAAAAGGTAAACTGATCAACATGAATTTGCAACACAATTGGGAGTTAGTGGAAACATAAAACTATACTAATCAGCAAACAAAACCCAGAAACAAAATTATTTAAATGTAATACCAAATATTCACAGTCAGAAAATGCCTACCCAAAAAACAATAACTTCCTTATCTAAAACTTCTAATGTCAATTCATAGACCTTGTAATCCTACTGCAATTAAAAACCCAAAAGCACTTGAATTTCCATGTCAATTAGAAATGAGAAAAAAAAATCACCAAAGGGGAAATTAGGATGGAAAACTTTAAATACCTTACCTGCAGAGATCATTTTACCACCTCTTGTTGCAGTTTAGATTTGGGAAAATTAGGCTTCTATTAACCAAAGGGGTGAAATTGATCGCAATAGCTTAGGGGAAAATAAAATAAACTGGCTAGGATTAATAAAAGGAGCTCAATGTTTTCTACAATTCGAAATCAGGATATAAATTGGGTCAGAATAGAAGATGATTTCTGAAAAACCTAGCCACTACCTTACCGTCACCCATCAAATGAGATTGTTAAACAACCACAACCAATACATTTATCATTTGCAACCCGCAAAATTCTTACTTAAAAAACCACCTGAATTCACAAACCAAGAAACCAATGAATCAAAATAAGAGCATTACCAATAGATATAAGAATAAATTAGCCTGATAAGATTACTTCCAAAAACAATAATTGATCGATTTAGGTTCACTTGCAGTTCCGGGGTCTTAACCCTTAACAAAAGCTTTTAGCATCTCTGTTGTTTTAGTTAAATGTTCCCCAATGACAGATTTTCTTCAAATCAGCAAATATCCCCAAGTTAATCCAAAAACTCCAGGTTACGGAAACTTAAGTATATGTACCAAACTAACTGAGAACTCTCGAAATCAGCTGAATGGAGAAACTTGAAGATGTGCTTATTCAGTATTTCTCTGTATTAGTGCCGACGACGTTTTTCCGATTGGCTTTGATTTATGTATATTCTATTAGAATTCGGCATTGAATAAGGTCAGCTATTCAGCTCTACTAATTTGTTTGAAGTTCTAACTTATAACAAACTGAATTTCAGAAATGCAAGATAATAATTGGACTAATGCTCGTGAATGTATCAACATACGAACATATCAAATTAACATGAGTTAAAGTTTAATCATCCAAGAGAACAACAGCAATAAGAACAAAAACTCATAAACGCCTGATTCTTATACTTCCCAACAACAAAAATAAATAAATTTGCTCAACAGAAACCCTTGCATAAAATCATTGGATTTTTTAGGAAAAAAAAAAGAGGTTTATCACTGAATCAACTTACTGGGAAGAAAAAACACCTTTCCTGAGATGATAGGGCAACTATGTTCAGGACTTCATCAGAAACATAAATAAATCTAAAGAAGAATTTGGATATTGATGTGATCGTCAGAATTAGCTGATGCATAGCGACAATAAGCCGTATCTAATTCAAAACTGAAATATCAAAATTTCACAATGTTATAAACCCTAGATGGCCTAGAATATTAGAAAGATTATCATTAAAAACCCTAAATGGCCTAGAATGTTACAAAGCTTACCAGGAATCATGAAGTCTTGATCATAGTGAATTGGTTTTTTGGTTACTCTCAACTTTCTCAAACTTGCGAACTTAAGATTTGGGTTTGGAAGAAGAGATGAGGTAAGGTCAGAGTAACCATAGATTTGCGTTTCGTTTCAGATATGAAATATATGAGAAACTGAACGATTTTGGGCGTACACATTTTTTGGAATGAGTTAGGTCTGCAGGATTCACCTTAGCCGTAGATTTATGTTAGATTTATGTTTGAGGATGAAATCCTGACCGCCACTAACAAAGGCAAACTTAGCCAAACTGTGTTTTGTATTCTTGACTACATATGTAGTATCAATATGTTATGTATTGATATTGTTATGTATTGATACTACATACCAATATGTGTTATGTTATGTATTGATACTACATATGTTACTACATATTCATATTTATTGTGATACTACATACTACACATGTTACTTCATATTAATATGTATTGATACTACATACTACATATGTTACTACATATGTTACTACTACATATGTCACTACAGACTACATATGTTACTACATATGTTACTACATATGTTACTACATATCAATACATACTGTTAAGTATTGATACTACTAAGTATCAATACTAATATGATACCACATATGTTATGTATTGATACTAATTAGATCTGTAAGGGTGTTTTAGGTATTTAGAAAACACACTTTATAATCTCCACAAAGTTTTCGGACCAGCTAGTAAATAATCTGGTCCAAAAACATGTGTTTTGGACTAGCGAGTAAATTAGTTTCACGGGTGGACTAGCCATTAACCTGGTCATGAAAAACTGGATTAACCAGTAATTCTTACTTTTCGATTTCCTTGTCTCTTCTCATTTATGAAGCAGGAAATTTTATTAAGAGCTTACATAAGGATATATTTTAACGGATGAGTCATCTATCACAATTTGATTAATGTAAGATGTGGTTGTGTGATCCCAAATTGATGTCGAGAGGTTTTCAAAACAAACCGGTATATGCAGCAAGATTCATTAGGTCGTATGTCATTTGGTTTCCTTCCTTGTAGTTATGTTGGATGGTGCACTATGGGATTTGGCTCAAGTTCATCTATGATTTCCGTGATTATTCCCGAAATATACCATGGTGGTTCGGCGTTTGAGGTTAGGATTCAAAATGGGTGTTACGAGTTAGTTTCAAATGGTACTTTTGGACAACTCCGTTCTTTTGATGTCTTTGTCTCTATGAGCATGACCCAAGATTCAGTATACAAGCAGTGGTGATTCCTAATATCTCCGCTATCGCTAACACGATTTTAGTTGTCGCGTTATTGCATATGAAACCTGCACCTGCTATTTCATGGTATTCTCGCACTACTCTGTCCGTATTGATCTTAATCCAGTCTAATCTAGGTTTGACCCAGCCCACCAAAATTGTTGTAAACGCTCGTATTACATTTCTAGAGTTTATGTGAGTTGGTATTCCAAATAACATATGAGGGAGGTTTTCATGTGCCCAACAAAATTCTTGTTGAAGACTTCCGATTTTAGCTCTTTCTGGCAATATACAAATTCATTTTTGGCTATCCATAGGGGCTAAAAAAGGAAACAAAAAGCATTATTGGTAATTGAGTGTGGTTTTATTTATTGAATTTGGGAGATTGTTGTCTGAGGGGTCAAAATATTAGAGAGATTTTTGACAGTGTTCGAGTGATTAGATTGCCTCGTTAAGAGAATGTTTTATGAAGCTACAACAACTTGACATTCAAGGGGTATGTGACCGGCATTTTTTGGATCAGAATTGCAGTGTGTACAGATATTTGAGTCAGTGAGGTCGATATGGTTTACAATGACGAGGATCGGGAGGCCTTCGTTGATTGCTTTTCACTAGAAAAATTGTACTTTTGGAGGACACATATGTGTCCATAAGAACTTAGATGTTGGTAAGGACTTTTGATGCGATTTATCTGATGTGCTTGTTAAGAATTTGTATCCAAATATTGTGGTATATCTTCCGGTCTAGTGAAAGGGCGTATGATTTTATCGATGGGGTTGTTTTGGAAAAGGTGGATATTCACGATTCGTTGGACTGTGAGGGGAGGGAGGAGGTTTAGCTTATTACCGCTCCCCGTGTATGAGTTAGAGGATTGGCGATGTCAGCAACCATTTGGGCGGGGTAACAAAGTGTAAGATTCAGGGGGAATTGTGGAATCCAGTTTGCTTCGGTAGGAGTTTTTAATCAAGTGTTAATCCTATGAAATATATGTTTTTTAACTGTAGAAGTGAGGGATGTTAACTGCCTCCATTGTGGGCTGGTTAATGATGGGATGTCTGGAATTTCTGCAAAAATTGGTAATTTTTTAATATATGTTTTGTTGCAAGGGATAATCCAGATTGAATCTGGTTTCTCATGGATGGTCCAAACATGTTTCATTATAAGCACTTTTTTATGATCGTTACTGCTTCGGATCCCCAACCTGCATTATGATTTGTTTTTTATTAGCTCATCCCAGCCTACGGGGTGAAGTTCCTTGACGGAGGAATCATGTCCTAGAAAAAAATTCAATGTGATACTATTTATTTTCTTATGCATGTGGGTATGTTGAAATTGTGTTTGCATGAGGTGGTTCGCGATAAGGTTAAGGAAGATTTTACGAGAGTTGATCTTCCCAGATGTGTTCAGCATTTGGTCATCCAATCTTTCACCTTGCGTGCCAGCCGTTGAAGCATAGTTTCAAAAATATAGCGAGAAGATCTATCTTTTTTTGAATTTGACTCTTACCTTTTTGTAGGCATGTCGAAAGCTTGGTAAAGAGCAGTCACTTGTTGCTAATCAAGCTTTGTTGGATGATAAATAACGGTGGATTTTGATGTATCAATTAGCTGACTTTCCAAGGTATATAACATTTAGAGTAGATATTTGAGTTTTTTAGTGCTTTCTGTTGAATCCTTATACATTATGAAAACATTCTCTGAATACGCAGGGTGTAGAATTGGCGTGGATTTTTTTGAGATGCGTAATCCCTCCACAAATTTTGGTCTTCTAGATTTTCCAAGTTTGTCGAAAGAATTTCTGCACAAATAATAAACACATAGGAAGAAAGTGGGATCACCTTGCCTTATGAATTTGTAGGATAATGATCAAAACCAATGGATAATTTTATGATTACATCCCATGGTTAGTTGAAAGCTATCGAAAGATTGAGAACTAATTACCACTGTAATATGCTTGATCGTGTACATCATATATGTTATTTCAGTGAGGAAACATGATGACATAAAAAAAGTTGAAAAAAAATATAAATTAGAAAAAATGGTATCAACAACTCGTTAAGAACACTTATCTGCCGCATAAGCGGATGGTACTCCAACAAATTATAAACACCTCAAAAACCTGAAAAACACTAAAAGAAAAACGTAAAATAAAACAAGAACAAGGAAATTTTCGGCTACCTCCCCACTATGATCAAAAAATCAACTGTTCAAATCAAAATGACACAACAACGGTGTGCTTCTCGTAGCCGTAATGACTTGACATGTTGGATGCTCTAATAAAAACAGCTCAGAGCACAACACATGACATTACTTGGCTTCCATGAAACTTGTTGGTATCAAAGATTAAGAATCCAATGGCTACAATCGGGCAATCGCAATACCACTTTCTTCTACACGAAAGTAACAATAAAGCGAAGCTACAATAACATATAATAACCATAAGTCAACAAAATAACTAGATTGCGGACAAGGATGTCATTATCAGACTCATGATTGATCACTTCATTAATCAATTTATGGCACCAAATAATATGATAGACGAAAGCCTATTTGCAGCAATCACCCGGGGTTAATGCCACATCAATGCACCTTTCTCACAGAGGAAGTATCTCCTGCAGAGATCAAGCAAGCCCTATTTTCCGTCGGATCTGAGCATGGTCCAGGTCCGGATGAATACACTAGTAAGTTTTCAATATTTTTTTGGGAAACAACCAGTATTATACAACTGATATAAATGGTACATATTTTTTCAATTCCCTCAATATCCACCCCATCATGAACCACATAAACCTGACTTTAATCCCAAAAATAGGTCATTCATCAAAACCTTCGCAATTTAGACTTATATGGCTCTGTAATTTCACTTATAAAATAATCTCAAAAATTATGGTCAACTGAATACGCCCCTCATCCTAATCTATTCATGACAACATAGCAATCGCCGGAGAGATTTTTTACCATATTAAAACTTCAAACAACACCAAATATTCTAACATAATGCTTATACTAGATATTCAAGAAGCCTATAATAGCCTGAATTTGGGTTTCATTAAAAAATATTTTACCAAGTTAGGTTTCCCGATAGTTTATTATAGAACACATCATGCTATTCATCTCAACAGTCACATACTTGATCAACATCAACGACACACCGCTGATACATCACTCCAACTAGAGTCTTTTGAATAATTTCAAATGTACCAACAACCTGATGGTTGGTATGTAGGTCAACAACAAGAAAGAAGGTGGGACACTTATACTTTGTTAGAGCATAGCTCGGTTGAACCCACCAGGCATTGGTATGTCAAGTTTGGTTGTCATATTTTAGTGAATCAAAACTCATTTAAAGATTCACTTGGTTATTTACTAGAGTCAACTTCGTATAGGTTAGCTAGAAAGTTACTAGGATATGAGACTTACAAGTATTACGTGAAGACTTTGAGGAATGTGAAAAGGTAAAGAACTACAACGACGACATCATCCTTCCACTTGAGGTTAGTAATATTTGACTTGAACTGTTTTATTCCTAACGTATCTTTCAAGTCGTGCATATCGAAAACATAACTGCGAAGCTGTGAATGATTATACTCTAGTTAGACATAGTATTAAGGAATTACAATACGAAGTATAACGTCTATCTTTTGAACTTCGTATATAAGACATCGACATAATCATATGAATGCTATTGTGATTATGTATGGGTATGGGTAAAGATTTAGTCCTAGGAAACAATGTTTTACATTCGTTTAAAGGAAGTACATTCATAAACTTGTTTTTTGAATCGAAAGGGAAATCGCTAGGCTTATTGGTATTGTTATTCATTGCAAATCTTTGGATTACCAATATGTGTGTTTAGTATCACCGCTCATAACTTGTTTATGTATCTTGGTAAAACTATTCACAATGCCTGACTTTTTGTCTTGGTATGACTTTTATTAGTGAAACCGATTTTAAGTAATCACCTGAGATGGTATGATCGATTTATTGTAATTGGTATGACCAACTCTAGACATTGGGGAACCGATCCTAGTAAGAGGTGCAACCGATCACAAGAGGGAATCGATCCTTGTAAGAGGTACAACAAGGTTTTAGTAATTGGGTAACCGATCCTATGACTTGTGCAACCAAATACAAGTTTATACCATAAATATGTGGTAACTGATCCTAGTACCTAGTCAACCAACTTTTGGTAACTAGCGTGACTAATCTTAGTTCCCACATGGAGGTAGAACCGAAACTTTTTTTGGTAGAACCGTGAAACCCATGATTGGTGATTTGATAGGATAATCAATCACATAGTTCTTGGAAGTCAGATGAACCAATTCTAAACTTGTTTGGAAGTGTGGCAAATAGGTTCCAAGATTGTAAATATGAAAAAGGATTTACAAAGTAAAGATGTCGACATACTTTGAACATGTGCAGTAACTCTTATCTTTTATTGTTCAAAGATATTCCTTAATAGCTAAAGGAGAATCCCGGATCGAAATAAATTGAGAATCTTTTAATTAAGGTTTTTAGTTTTCATATGCTTTTAATTTCCAGCAATTAAATGCATATCTTTAGAAAATAAAAATTAGTAATGTGCATTTACTAATTGGATATTTTCTACTGAGATTTTGATCAATATTTGGACAGTGCATTTCCAAGAATTATGAAAGCTGATTTGGACTTTATTGCATATCTTTGAGAATATTCGGTTTTGGAAATTCCTTGGTGTCCAAACTTCCTTGGTCTATAAATATTTAAGTTTGCATTTCAAGCAAACTAATCTTCAGAGCCAGCAAAACTACCTAGTTGTTACTGGTTGAGCCGTCTATTCGGAGAGGAAAGTACCCTAATTAGGCGAAATCACTTACGACCGCTCATTTTAAAGACTTCTTTGGGATTGGGAAGCTCTACGAGTACCATTGACGGGAAACTAGATAATTGCAGTTTATTATTAGTTTTTGATTGATTTGATTGACTAACGGTTGTTGAACTTTGATTGCACCTAGTTTGTTTATGCTTGAGAATCTTCTCTTCTGATATAAGATTCACTCAAACTAGATCGAAGTATTGACGGGGATTTTTAGAACTGTTTGTAGATCTAAAGAAGTCTTGTGATAATCCATTGTTAACAGACTCCGTTCTGTGTGTGATTGATCACAAGAGATTCAAGTTGTTTGTATGCATGTGTTTATTGAAGATCTAAGAAGATTTGAAGATAAAGAACATTTCTTATTTGAGTTCATAATCTTTGGTGTGCACAAAACTTGATCGGCTGGGGATCCAACTATAATCAGTTTATCTTTGTGATAATCTTGATTGATTAGTTGAGTAGATCGGCATCAATACAATTCTTTGTGATTCAAAGTATTTATAGCAAAATCTAGACAATTACTTTGGTAGTTGTTATTGGATAGATCTAAGAACCTGACAAAGGAGTTTATTGGGATAAACGGAAGAGACTTTTGTCAAACTCATATCACGTTGTTTGAAAAGAGTTGTTACCGAACAGATTTGTTGTTCCTTTACTGTTTGGAATACGAACCAAAGGAATTGTTCCAAGTGCGTGACTTATTACAAGTTGGAGGCGCAGGGATACTGAGGGAACTAGGTGAACTATAGGTTTAGTTGCTTGGTATCAACTATACAAAGTTGGTTTAGATTTTGTATAGCGGCTTAATTCTGAGAGTATTCAATTCTGGACTAGGTCCCGGGGTTTTTCTGCATTTGCGGTTTCCTCGTTAACAAAATCTTGTTGTGTCTTTTACTTTTCTATTTCCGCAATTATTATTGTTTTATTATAATTAGAAGTAAAATACACAAACGTTAATTCCTATTTACTTGATAACAATCCAATTGTGTTTGGTTAAGTCCGAACCTATTATCAAGTAAACATACTTTGTTGTTGTATTGTCTCGATCTTGTATCCATAGTCAATCACGCAAGTTATCTTGTTGTCGTATTGTCTCGATCTCGTATCAATAAACGATCACACGAAGTGTGAGCCAATTAGTTGTATTGTCTCGACTCAGTCCATAGACAATCACTTTTAGAGAAAGGACTTATAGGTGGAAAAGTTTTAGATTGAGGTATATTTGGGTACTCTCGTCTTTTCAATTGTATCAGAGCAGGCAAACACGAAAATATCTAACAATCTGTGTTTGGTGCGATCCATCCTATAAGAATTGAATCGATGACAGATTCAGTTAACGTTATGCAAGAGTATGAATACGCAAAAGCTGAAGATGTTAACACTTCGTGAACTCATGATCCGGGAGTTATGAAAATCAAGAGTACATCTGAGTCTATCTCTGATCGAAAAGAAGATGCTGATAAAGAGTTGATAAAACTCCTAAAGCCCATTAAATCTCTGTCTACAAGAATGCTAATATTAAAGACAGAGTCAAATCTTATTAAACGTGAGATCAGAGATAAATACATTCAACTAGATAGTCTAGCCAAAGAGAATATGGATCTCATTGTAAAATTAGAAGCTCTTGGTAAAACTCTTACTCAAGATAAAGAGACACATCCTATGACTCTGACTAATGATTCTGTTATAATTTCTTCTGATGAAGAAACCAAAGGTCCTTGCTCGACTTTGAGAGATTGTGATAACAAAACTTGTTTGATCACATCTTAAGCAGATCATAATGATGGTAGTTTGCCTAACTACATCAAGTCAGAAGAGGATGAGAAACCATCTTCTACATCTACTGATTATCAGACAAAATCTTGTCCAAAGAAAACTTTGAACCGATTCCGTGTGCGTGATCTTAAGGAATATAACTTTCAGTCACTTGATAGGAAACTTATACTTCTTCAAAATATGGTGGTAAATATATTGAAAGAAGTTTCTTGTCTTAAAAAACTGAAAGATCGTTCCTCAGTAGAAAGACAGAATACACCACAACCCGACAAGGTCAACTCAAAAGAATTAGAAGTAAGAGTTGATAATCGCTTCTGGAAAAAGGTTACTCCTCACCCATATCGAAACAATCCTTGTTTTGATGAAAAACGATTCCAGAAGAAAGGGAAAAAGATAATCTCTGCCAAAAAAACAATCAGGAATTTCCGATAATTGTTTCAGATAATCATGTTGATGTGCATCATAAGGAAATCCTTGGAATGAGAAAATCATACGAGAATCTCATTAATAGAATTAAGAGAGATTTATCCATCTCTAAAAATTCTCACGTCAGTACAGTGTCTCCTAATGATCATGTTTTTGGATCAAGGAAGGATCATCTTCTTGGGAGAAAATATTTTGGGCAGAAATTCCCAAAGAAAAACATGAACTATGTTTCTGATGCTCGATGTAAGCTAGAAAAAGTTTACTCCAATACAACCTAGTTGTATGGAGATTGTGCAAACCCATCCTATTCGTGCTCATAACCTTGGATGGGAAAAGCACATAAAAATCAAGGGCACATGTTCATGGTAGCTTATATTTTTAGTAATAAGAGATATGTAAAGAATATCTACCCTTCAAAAAAAAAAAAAAGTTCGAAAAATATGTTGTGTAGTTTCGGAAACCCTATTTTTCTGAACTAAATATATTCTTATCAAAATAAGAAAAATCTTCTCTTAGGTATATTGTCTTCCCTTGGTAAATTTTTTTGTTAAGCATGTCTCCTATAACTCGCAGTGTTACAAGGAGTAATAAAAGGGAAGCACGAAAGGTGAGAAACTGTCAAGGATTCGTCTCAAAACGAAAAATCAGGAAGATTGTCTCAAGAATCATATTTGATCGTAACCCTGATAGACCTCAAGAAGAGTCATGTCTTTTTTCTTTCAATAATTCAGATCTTACCAAGTGGTTTCCCACAGATGGTATGTGTGAAGCTATGCATGGGTTTGAAGAACTCATAGGAAGTCTTTTTACTTTGGTTCAAGATCGATGAACTAAAATTTAAAATAGAAGAGACTAAAGCTGATCTTGCAGACATGAAGCTTCAAGTTGAAAAACTTAAAAAATAGAAAGTGGTTGCGGACAAGTCTTTCAAGACACGCTTCAAAAGTTTGAATACTGATGAAACCTCAGTAAACAATAAGAGCACCACTAGAGATTAAGTTATTTGCTGTAATACTTAATCCAAAAGAAAAATAGACATCAGTTTTTCATTTCTTTCAATAATTTGTAGAAGGTCTATTTTGAATAAAACTATCTTATTATTTAATGAATAAAATTATTATTTTATAATTTTTCTTGATAGTTTTCGATTACGTAGCATTTGCTTGAATGCTCTATATTATTGCTATGTATGTTTATGGGATGTTGGATATCGGTTTTCATAACCTTATTATTCGATCTCATATTGTGTGAACCTTTATGGTTTGGGTGACTTTTTGGTTTAGCAGGATTGAGTTCTATCCCATGTTGGTAGGCTTTATCAAAGGATCATAAGGGGTTTTGATTGAAACTAATATGTGAAAAAGTCACAATATGTTGAATTGTTTGGTTTAGCATAAAAGCATATGTGTTTCATGGTTTCCACTTTAGCATTGCATTAGTTAAAACCGGTTTTCAAACTTTCTCAGGTAAAGGTTGGTCCTTGTTGTTGTTCTTTTGTCTTGCGATAGGATGACAACACAACGGGGGAGAGTTCTATGTGAACTTGTGCTTAATGATATATATTTATGGGGTGAAGAGGATGCGGAGCTTGAGGTAACGAATTTGTTAGTTAATCGTTTTCCTTTTTAAGAAAAGCCTGATTTTATTGCATATATTTATTGCTTTTGCTTAACAAAATTTCGGTACAATTGATGTTTATTCCATTATTTTGTATGGATGTGTGTGTGATTCAATTGTTTCCGGTTAAGAAAAACTATTGTTATCTTTCTTTATGGTTTGGTATCAATTGTTTAGGCTTACGAAATTACGGTGTAATTGCAGTACTATAATGTCTATGTTTGTTTCAATTTCTTCCGGTTGAGGTAAATAATTATGCAAGTTGATTTACTTGGTTTGTATGAATTGTTTATGGCTTAACAAAACGGTTTTCGGGGTCAATTGTTTAGTCCAATTCGATTCCGAATAAGAGAAACTAAGTTAATTCTGATCTTAGGTAGACTTATCAAAGTGGAGGCTTCGGTTATTCAAGTCTAATCGAATACCTTAACAAGAAATGCTAGTTAACTAACCTAGTACTTGTCTTGTTTAAAAGTGAAAGGTCTAAGTTATTATTTGAATAATTAGAACCTGATGAGAAAAATAGAGTTAATTCTGATCTTTATTTTGGTCTTATCGAACAAGTGATTGTATTTGTACAATCGGTTTAGCAAAATAACTAAGGTGCTTAGTCAATGCAAGATGCTTGATTATGACACCATGCAAGTTTACCGAGAGGAATCTATTGAAGTTCCTGAATTTATGTTTTATATAAACTTCTAAGTGTTTGAAGGACTAAGTATGGGGGTAACTTCCATCTGATAATTCAGTAGTACTATCATATGCTAACATTTGCGTGAAGATATAATTATATACGCATATTTTTTTATGGGTTGATCACCAGGTTTTCAGATTGTTGGTATATGAACAATAACCAGAAGGCCCGTCTAATGACATCAAACTAAGCGTTGAATGAGAGGCAACCCATCGTTATATATATATATATATATATATATATATATATATATATATATATATATGTAATTTTCTTAGTTTGCAAATCATATAGGAACTTCCCACCTTGGTTTTATATTGGACGAGTCAATTTACATCGAGGACAATGTAAACTTTAAGTGTGAGGGAGTTGTTAACATATAGAAAAAATAGACATTGATTCTTATCGATTGAGGAGGATGAGTGGCATTGGAATATGAAATCCTTAACCAATATTTTTTTTCCCTTGATCACAACCTTTAGTTACTTTATTTTCATTTTTATTAGTATAATTTAGTTTAATTCATAATGTTAGAGCGCTGCTCGGTCGATTTTGTAAGTTTTGCTATCTCAAGCTTATTGTCAATGTTAGAAGCACAAAACTATATCTTGATTTCTCATCTACCAAAGTCAAGTCTCAGACTAGGATAAGAGTATGGCAAACATCACTAAATAACCCCCAAAACTTGAAGTATAAATATCAAAAGAAGACATTTTGAGAACTTCATCGACAAAGAGGTATGCGAAGACTGAACCATTCTATTTACTCGCGGCATTACCATTCTATCTATATCAGACTATGTCGTATGACTTCTACTAGATTTAATATTGCAAAGAATAAGTTCCGAGCTAGCTTGTGTTTTTAAACATTTCGAAATATGAGTCAAGCAATGGATGTTCATAGATCCTTAGATATCTTAGTTCAAAATATTTTGTTGTTTAAGAACTATCTTTATTTCAAATGGATCATTTGGAAATTGCCCAAGCTATGATATTTTATCTATGACAATTTGAAATGTTTCAAAACAAGAAAAAATATTTTTCAAAATTACAGAAATATGGGCACAAGGTAGACGAAGATCTTTTCACATCTATTAAGAATACTCTTCAACATTGCTCTAATTGGTACCTCTATTGGTACTCCCTCTCTCATTCTCAAGACTATCTTTAACCAATGATAGTGAATGATTACAAGAGGAAAAAAGTCATTCTCCTTCCTCAATCGGTTTTTGTGATCCTACCTCCTTGGGACTTTTTCACGAAATTCTCAAGAATGTAAAAAGGGTAGACAACAAGGTAAAGTATGTGCAACAATAGTTGAGTTTGCTTGCTATAATATTTCCTAAGATTAAGGATGATACAAAGAAGATTCAATCTTCTTAGATTGATTCGGAAAGTGAAGATGATGCTTAGCTCTTTTACTTACTTCATCTTGTTACTAGGTAAGTCCTTGTAGGAATTTTATTTTTATTGTTTTAAAGAGGAACACTAGCTTTTGGAGTAGCGTGTTTATGTATTTTATATTAGATATTCCAAAAACTATCATCTTGCAATGATTAAAGTTTATTTATTTAATTTTATTTTGGAGATGACTCGCAATACTTAATCTTCATTATATATATATATATATATATATATATATATATTGCTTATTTAGTGAGATTTGTTCTTTGCTATCATATTCCTGGTGATTAGAACAGATATCTCATATTTTCTCGCAGGTTAAGCTATTAACTCTTTGTGCTTGTTATTGGCTAAAAGATGAGTAAACTATTTTGAGAATTGTAATATTGATCTTCCCACGATTACACTTTTTGTGAATATATCGCATGGACTCCATAAGATGTTTTCTAGTTGTCTCCTTTCCTCCACGAAATCATAACTGGCATGGAATAAGATTGAGAAATTTAATTTCTACGGCTGCACATGGATATAATTTCTTATGTTGAGTCATATCACATAAATTATCCTATTTGGCTCTAACATTAAGATCATTGTTTTTAGCTTCATTGTTCGTAACTGGCGAGAAGAGAGAAAAGCATTTGGGATACAAATTTACTTTGCTCGTAACTGTGAGTAAATTCGTTAACGTCCAAGAAAATCCTTCTATCATGATTAGAGAAAGGTCGCTCATGTTGTTCTGTTGGGAATGACATCAAATGGGGTGGAGTTAAATTTGAACTTGTGCTTAATTAATATATCTTTGTGGGGAGTATGACTGTGCAATTATAGGAGAAGCTTGTACTTATATATCTCTTTGATGAAGATGTTGAGTTTACTCGGTAAAATCATTTAAATAAAAGCCGGTATATTATCGTCAGTCTTGATAATTCTTTTATTTAATTCCTTATGATCCCTTGTTTTTCGCCTTTGCAAGATTTGTTGACAGAAAAAGGGAGAATTATGTAGTAGTATTCTACTATAACATATGGCTTTTCTGAGCATTATGTAAGGGGAAAGTGATTATAATCTATAGGTCTCACCTATTATGCAAAAGAAATAAGTAATGACTAAGGATGAGAACATATTACCGTAGTATTGCTTCAAATTGTGGTGCAATTGACCTTTGAGGAAGGTAATAATGCTATGTTTTTGGTATAACTGAAAAAGCGGGGGTCTAACAACCTCACCCAATATTTCGCTTAGCAATATGTATGGGCTAACTCCAATATACTTTTAAGAGAATCAACTAGACAGTCAGACTCAATCTTAATAAAAGTATATCAAAAAGTTATATCTCAATTTCTCGATTCAATCCTTACTCAAATAAATAGAAATCTGCGAGCCTGATTGAATACAAGAGAAATAACTTGAACGGTACCAAAGACCAATGTTCAAGGATTAATCAATCCTGGTTAACGAGGAAACCGCAAATGCAGAAAAACCCTGGGACCTAGTCCAGATTGAACACACACTGTATTAAGCCGCTACAGAAACTAGCCTACTACAAACTAACTTCGGTCTGGACTGTAGTTGAACTCCAATCAATCTCACACTGATCCAAGGTACAGTTGCGCTCCTTACGTCTCTGATCCCAGCAGGATACTACGTACTTGATTCCCTTAGCTGATCTCACCCACAACTAAGAGTTGCTACGACCCAAAGTCGAAGACTTTAATAAACAAATCTGTATCACACAGAAAAGTCTATAGGAATAGATAAATCTGTCTCCCATGGAAAAACCTACGAGTTTTGTTCCGTCTTTTGATAAATCAAGGTGAACAGGAACCAATCGATAAACCGGACTTATATTCCCGAAGAACAACCTAGAATTATCAATCACCTCATAATAATCTTAATCGACTAGCGAAACAAGATATTGTGGAATCACAAACGATGAGACGAAGGTGTTTGGGACTACTTTTCTATCTTTCCTATCAGAGAAATTAATCTCAAGCCAATCTTACAATTGTACTCAAATACGATAGAAATAGCAAGATCAGATCACGCAACTACAGAGAAAATAGTTGGGTCTGGCTTCACAATCCCAATAAAGTCTTTGAGTCGTTAACCTACAGGGACTCGATAGAAACCTAAGGTTAAAGGAGAATCGACTCTAGCTTATACAACTAGTATCACACAGGAGGTGTGGGGATTAGGTTTCCCAGTTGCTAGAGTTCTCCTTTATATAGTCTCCAAATCAAGGTTTGCAATCTAAGTTACTTTGGTAACAAAGCATTCAATATTCACCGTTAGATAAAAACCTGATTAGATTCAAGCTAATATCTTTCAACCATTAGATCGAATCTTAGCTTGTTATACACAAATGAAATGCACGTTCATTTAGGTTTGGGTAACCGTACCTAAACGTGTACACCTAGTTGGTTCAACAATAGTTAACTAATGGTTAGCCATATGAGCACTTTCATATCAACCTTATTCATCTTCACCATAACT
>JAJJMB010012240.1:1809901-1849075 GCA_023531105.1 Papaver atlanticum
CTTAAGGGATACAATTAATGTTTGAGAATATGCTTGATAATTTGTGAATTAAGAAAAAGAAATATTAAAAATAATTAGAGTTTTGGAATCTTTATCATCATTTATTCATGTGTAATAGTGGAATCTAGTGTCTTGGTTATTTTCACTCTAAAAAAAAAAACAAAAACAAATTTGGATTAAAATTTTCTCTACTTTTAGTTTAAATTAATCTAGCTTTCACAAGTCTTACGAACTCATTCTTACCACTATTAAAAATCACATCAATAAGTAGACTAGAAATCAAGACTTATAGTTTTGGAAACTAAACTTGACAAACAATCTTGAGATAGAACCGCTTGCGAGTTCGACCGAGTAGTGCTCTAACAATCTCCCCCTTTGTCAATTTTAGTGACAAAACTATCAATACATATGGAATACAAAATAAGTAAACTTCGCAGCTTCTCAACCACATGCATGATCTCCTTGGTTCTTCAACATTACTCAAAATCTTCGTCACTTCCAAGTACTCCAATGATTCCAAAGATATTCAAATCAGCATCACCGTTGTTGAAGATCCGTAGCCATAACAATGAGAAAACAATAGTTCTCAATCATTGTTACACAGTGTCATAGTATTATTACACAGCCTCAAAGTTCAATTGTATCACAACTTCGACAACAATACTATAGTGATATATATCACTCCCCCTTAGTCAATACTTTATCTCACATGAAAACCACTCCCCCTTACATAATGATCCGAAAACCATATGTATTTGTAGTGTGAACTACACATTAAGCACAAGTTCAACTGAGAACTCTCCACCATAAAATGTCATTCCCGAGAGAACAACAAGAGCGACATTACTTTCACGAGAAAAGAAGGATTTCTTTGGACATTAACAAATCACATAAGAATATGAATTTGTATCCAAAAATCTCAACTGAATTAACCACAAGAGAATCTATGATTAATTCAATCGGAATACTCAACTAAATTAACCAGAAGAGAACCCATGATTAATCAAATTGGAAATGCTAAACATAAGAGAACTTACGGAGCCGCACAGTATATACATAAAAATATGGATCAGGGAAGATCAATACTGCGGAATAAACAAAGATTCATTCTATTCTTCATTACTATTTGCATAATGACATATAATAGACTTAATCTTTGTAAACAAAATCTCATCCTATCTTCCATCAATATTTGCATAATGACATAATAGGCTTAACTTTTGTTTTTCAAAAGTTCATTCAATCTTTTATCAATACTTGCATATCGACATATAAAGGACTTAACTTTTGACCACGTATGGGACAATCATAGTTCACGGACATAAACCCACATATCCCATAACAAGTTGCAATATATAAAACCATAAAGATTAATACTGCAAAATCATCTTCCAAACAAACTTTAGAATTTAAATAAATAAATCTAAAAATATTAAAGATGAAAATCGTTGGAAATAGCTATGTGTACTCACAATACTGGCTATTCCACACCCTAGTTATCCTTCTTAAAACACAAGAATAAATTCTCATAAGAAGTTTCCTAGATAAAAACAAGAATCAAGTTTCTTTGATAACATCATACCTTTGAAAGGGTCCATCATAAAAGGTGTCACTGATATCCTTGATTCTTTTGACCGCAGAGACCCCATATTCATGAGTGAGAACATTAACTTTACGATCAACAATGCGGGCAAGATGCCTAGCTTTGACACAGTCCATGATGAGTTTCTTCTGATTCCTGATCAAGGAGTTTTGATTTTCAAGGACTTTGGCCTGTCCATCAATAAGCTGATTTATTTGCAGTTGAAGATTTGCAAACTCGACCCTAGAGTCATTCTGAAAAAGAATTAAATCCTTGACAGATTCTCCAACCTAGGAGTTGTACTCTTTCCTTTCAATCATCCTTTTCAGGACAAGTTCTTGAACAGAATCGCATCCTTTAGAGTCTTCTTCCATCTCAAGATTCACAGCTTCTTGAGGTCTTGAGGAGTTTTCAAAAAAATTTATTAGGGAAAGTAAAACACTTATAAGCTATATATATGTTTTTTTTTCAAGCAAGAGAGTGACACCCTTGTTGTGGAAACCCTAAACTCCCAAGAGAGACCCGGACGTTCGTGGACTGGTTGAAAATAACATATTAGAAGAGATTCAAAAAGAACAAAATACCTATGTTTTCATGTATCTCAAATCATCATGACTCAATAATTAAAAAGTTAATCAGAGCACGAGAATGAGATACATAGCAACAAGGAGTCAAGTGACTCTACTTTCACATCAAAAGAAAACAATATAGTCAAACACAATACAAATGGAAACCTACAGTAGACTTGAGTATCTCCCAAGAGTCATTCTCGCATCTCTCAAGTTAGACACAAGAATAAATATGCCTACGATTAGGCAGTCAAGTGAGATGTAATCTCACTATGAGTATTGAGAGATGAGTTGTAAATTCCATCTGAAGGTTTGAACCTGGTATTCCTTACCTTCCTTCGGTTATTTTTTATTCCATATAAGGATTCAACATAACCTTGTCAGGTGATCCATCAGAAATATTTTTCTGAGGATTAAGTCTAGGACCTCTAGAAATTGGTTCTAGAGAATTAGAAGAGACATGTCTCCACCATCTAGACTTAGATTTACTAGACTTATTCTCATAAATACTGGGAATGTATATTTTTGTGGTGTAAGAATTTGCACCATTCGAAGGAACACGATTCCTGTGGGGATTTCGAGATGAGTGAGAATCCTGTTTTTCTGCAGGGACGAAATCCATTGTAGTGGTCATTAGAGAGTTTACTCTATCGACAGTGAAAAGAAATAGATTTTGAAGATCAGAAATCTGTTTCTTTCTAGCAAAACAATGATGAACATAGTGATTCTTTTTCCCAAAAAAGGAACAGGTTCGTGGAAGAAAAATATTGGAAGGAACCTGTTTTAAATTCATAGCCCTATTAGAAGATTGCAAACATTTCTTGGTAGGAACTTCCTTTGGAGAACATTTCTTCATGTACTGTAATTCTTTCTGAGAATTGGAGATCGATACAGAAGAATTTCTCATTAAAACAGAGTTTTCCTTTTTCAAGGATTTGCACTATTCTTGGGCTAGAATAAGGGTTGCACCCATTTTCTGTTTTTCAACACGAAGTCTGTTTAGATCAGATGAATGCGCCTCGATCAAACGTTTTTATCTTATTGAGTCTTCTTTAAAACTATCCTCAAGAACACTAATCTTTTCACGCTGTAGAGTAGTTTCTTGAATCAGTTTCTCGATATTGTTGGAGAAGGACTCAATGATACTGAGATTCTAGTGAGATCCATTTCAGCTTTTGACAAGGTGTCAAATGTCTCATTTGAGGAAAAGTTACCAGAATCTGATAAAACAACCTTTCTACCTTGGGATTCGGAAGAATCAGCTAAGGAGTTATCCTTTGAGGCAATCCCAAGACATCTGGCATAATTAAAAGCTTTAAAGGAAATTTTGATGTGCGTAAATGAAAAAGATGAACTTCTTGTCCACAGAGTCAGATTGCTACAAACACCGACTTATGAGGTCTTAAATATGTTTGCCTGCTCTGATACCAATTGAAAAGGCGAGGGTCTAACAACCTTACCCAATATTTCGCTTAGCAATCTGTATGGACTAACTCCAATATACTTTTAAGAGAATAAACTAGACAGTCAGACTCAATCTTAATAAAAGTATATCAAAGAGTTATATCTGAATTTATCGATTCAATCCTTACAAAACAAATAGAAATCTGCGAGCCTGATTGAATACTAGAGAAATAACTTGAACGGTACCAAAGACCAATGTTCAATGATCAATCAATTTCAATCAACAACCAAAGTTTGGATTTACTAATTGATCGATTCAACGCACAACCTGTGATATTTCAATTATATAACTAAATATAATGCGGAAAAGAAATAACACAGACACTAGAAGTTTTGTTAACGAGGAAACCGCAAATGCATAAAAACCCCGGGACCTAGTCCAGATTGAACACACATTGTATTAAGCCGCTACGTACATTATCCTACTACAAACTAACATCGGTCTGGACTGTATTTGAACCCCAATCAATCTCACACTGATCCAAGGTACAGTTGCGCTCCTTACATCTCTGATCCCAGCAGGATACTACGTACTTGATTCCCTTAGTTGATCTCACCCACAACTAAGAGTTGCTATGACCCAAAGTCGAAGACTTTAATAAACAAATCTGTGTCACACAGAAAAGTCTATAGGAATAGATAAATCTGTCTCCCACAGAAATACCTACGATTTTTGTTCCGTATTTTGATAAATCAAGGTGAACAGGAACCAATCGATAACCCGGACTTATATTCCCGAAGAACAGCCTAGAATTATCAATCACCTCATAATAATCTTAATCGACTAGCGAAACAAGATATTGTGGAATCATAAACGATGAGGCGAAGATGTTTGTGACTACTTTTCTATCTTTCCTATCAGAGAAATTAATCTCAAGCCAATATTACAATTGTACTCAAATACGATAGAAACAGCAAGATCAGATCACGCAACTACAGAGAAAATAGTTGGGTTTGGCTTCACAATCCCAATGAAGTCTGTGAGTTGTTAACCTACATGGTATCGATAGAAACTTAAGGTTAAACGAGAATCGACTCTAGGTTATACAACTAGTATCACACATGAGGTATAGGAATTAGGTTTCCCAGATGCTAGAGTTCTCCTTTATATAGTCTCCAAATCAGTGTTTGCAATCTAAGTTACCTTGGTAACAAAGCATTCAATATTCACCGTTAGATGAAAATCTGATTAGATTAAAGCTAATATCTTTCAACCGTTAGATCGAATCTTAGCTTGTTATGAACAAATGAAATGCACGTTCATTTAGGTTTGGGTAACCGTACCTAAATGTTAACCAATGGTTAGCCATATGAGCACTTTCATATCAACCTTATTCATCTTCACCATAACTAGTTCAAATGACTAAAATGAACTAGTTAGAGAGTTGTTCAATTGCTCAGATCTAATAGAAGTATATTGTTAGAGCATTGCTCGGTCGAACTCGCAAGCATTGCTATCTGAAGCTTGTTTTCAAGTTTAGTTGCCAAAACTATAAGTCTTGATTTCTAGTCTACTTATATCTAAGTCTCGGACTAGGATAGAAAGAGTAGTTGAGCTCTAGACTCCACGGCGTTTATCATACAAAGACGAAGAACTATTCAAGGAACTGGTGGAACTTCATCGACTAAAAGGTATGTGGAGACTTGAACTTATCTATCACTCAAAAAGTCTATCTACTCTATCTCCTATCTTGAGACAAAAGTCGTATTGCTATATAGACTTCGATTATACACATTTGCTATTTCGAGCCGAGTTTATCTCGCTTATCTATTTCTCGAAATATGTGTTGGTAAGCTTTCGCTTTGGCCAAGTTTATTTTTACAAGTGATGAAAGTCATGTTGATTATTCCAATATCTTGAAAATTGCTTTGATGAAAAATAGTGTGTGAATAACCTCTATTTAACATACTCTAAGAATGTTTCAATGATTGAAATAAAGAGTTTAGAACATGTAACCATCCTTGGATATAAGCATATAATGTGTTCGAGCATTAGTGTATAAGTCCAAAACCGGGAACCAAATGTATGCATACTTGTGTGTGTACTAAATGGTTGATGGAGACTGGGTAAGTATGCGTACCCGTACGCATACTGGCGGAAGTTCACGTCCGTAAATTGCTGCTGAGTTTGGAAATCAAAACAACCTCAATCCTCATACTGGAGGAAAGTTCACGTCCGTGAATTTCTGCTGAGTTTGGAAACCAAAACAAACTCAAATCCGGTAACTTAAGTACGCATACCCGTACAAATACTTAAGTGTGTTACTTTCTAAAATTGGTTTATTCGTGAACTTAAATATATATAAACTAAGGAATTCATATTTGCAAACCATGGCTATAAAGTTCATGAATCGGTTCGAGTGAATCAAAACCAATTTTTCTTCGATTGTGTCTTGTATACTTCTATGAGATCTAAGCAATTGAACAATTCTCTAACTAGTTCTTTTGTGTCATTTGAACTAGTTAAGGTGAAGAAGAATATGGTTGATATGAAAGTGCTCATATGGCTAACTATTTGGTTAAATACTGTTGAACCAACGACTTGTACATGTTTAGGTACGGTTACACAAACCTAAATGACGTATATTTCATTTGTGTATAACAAGCTAAGTTCGATCTAACGGTTGAAAGATATTAACTTGAATCTAATCAGGTTTTCATCTAACGGTGAATATTGAATGCTTTGTTACCAAGGTAACTTAGATTGCAAACCCCGATTTGGAGACTATATAAAGGAGAACTCTAGCAACTGGGAAAGTTAATCCCCACACCTCCTGTGTGATACTAGTTGTATAAGCTAAAGTCGATTCTCCTTTAACCTTAAGTTTCTACCGAGACCCTGTAGGTTAACGACTTGAAGACTTCATTGGGATTGTGAAGCCAGACCCAACTATTTTCTCTGTAGTTGCGTGATCTGATCTTGTTGTTTCTATCGTATTGAGTATAATCGTAAGATTGGCTTGAGATTAATTTCTCTGATAAGCAAGATAGAAAAGTAGTCACAAACATCTTCATCTCATCGTTTGTGATTCCGCAATATCTTGTTTCGCTAGTCGATTAAGATTATTGTGAGGTGATTTATAATTCTAGGATGTTCTTCGGGAATATAAGTCCGGGTTATCGATTGGTTCCTGTTCACCTTGATTTATCAAAAGACGGAACAAAACTTGTGGGTATTTCTGTGGGAGACAGATTTATCTATTCCTGTAGACTTTTCTGTGTGATACAGATTTGTTTATTAAATTCTTCGACTTTGGGTCGTAGCAACTCTTAGTTGTGGGTGAGATCAGCTAAGGGAATCAAGTGCGTAGTATCCTGCTGGGATCAGAGACATAAGGAGCGCAAATGTACCTTGGATCAGTGTGAGATTGATTGGGGTTCAACTACAGTCCAGACCGAAGTTAGTTTGTAGTAGGCTAGTGTCTGTAGCGGCTTAATACAGTGTGTGTTCAATCTGGACTAGGTCCCGGGGTTTTTCTGCATTTGCGGTTTCCTCGTTAACAAAACTTCTGGTGTCTGTGTTATTTCTTTTCCGTATTATATTTTGTTATATAATTGAAATATCACAGGTTGTGCGTTGAATCAATCAATTGGGAAATCCAACCTTTGGTTGTTGATTGAAATTGATTGATACTTGAACATTGGTCTTTTGTACCGTTCAAGTTAATTTCTCTTGTATTCAATTAGACCCGCAGATTTCTATTTGTTTGAGTATGTATTGAACGAGAAATTGAGTTATAACTCTTTGATAAACTTTTTATTAAGATTGAGTCCGACTGTCTAGTTGATTCTCTTAAAAGTATATTGGAGTTAGTCCATACAGATTGCTAAGAGAATTATTGGGTGAGGTTGTTGTACCCCCACTTTTTCATATATAAGACATAATCGAAGCAAAACCAATTTTGATTCACTCGAATCGATTCATGAACATTATAGCCACGGTTTGCAAAGATTGTATTCCTTAATTTAAATAAATGTTTAGTTCATGAATAAACCGTTTTTAGAAAATAACCCACTTAAGTACGCATACCGGTACGCATACTTAAGTACCTGGATTGTGCTTGTTTTTAGTTCACAAACTCCAGCAGAAATTCACGGGATGTGAACTTCCAGCAGTACGCGTAAACGAGGACTTAGCTCCGGACATCCTAAACCAATAAAGTACGCATACTTTGGTTCAAGGATTTTGGACTTACACAAGTATGAGTTCACATACAATGTTTATATCCATTCAAGGTTATATATTATAAACTCTCATTTCAATCATTGAAACATTCTTAAAGGATGTTATATAGCGGTTATTCACACACTATTTTTCATCAAAGCGATTTTCAAAAGATTGAAATAATCAACATGACTTTCGTCACGAGTAAAGATGAACTTGGCCAAAGCGAAATCTTACCAACACATATTTCGAGAAATAGATAAGCGAGATTAACTCGGCTCGAAATAGTAAATGTGTATAATCGAAGTCTATATAGCAATACGACTTTTTTCTCAAGATAGGAGATAGAATAGATAGACTTTTGAGTGATAGATAAGTTCAAGTCTCCACATACCTTTTTGTCGATGAAGATCCACCAGTTCCTTGAGTAGTTCTTCGTCTTTGCATGATGAACGCTGTGGAGTCTAGAGCTCAACTACACTTACTATCCTAGTCCAAGACTTAGCTATAAGTAGACTAGAAATCAAGACTTATAGTTTTTGCAACTAAACTTGACAAACAAGCTTGAGATAGCAATGCTTGCGAGTTCGACCGAGCAGTGCTCTAACAATAACAATCATTGATTTGAGTGATTTTATCATACTAGAAAAGCTCTAACCGAGTACCCATGAGTTGTTATCTCTACGTATCTTAAATAACAAAGGAGATGAAGCGATCATATGCAGAACCACAAAAGAACTTCAAGAACGAATAATTCAAAATGATGTTGAAGAACCAAGGAAATCAAGCATGAAAAATCTATTTATTTTGAATCCATATATATTAATAATTTTGTCACTAAGATTGACAAATGGGGATATTGTCAGAGCATAGATCGGTCGAACTCGCAAGTTTTGTTATCTCAAGTTGTTGTCAATGTTAGGTGCACAAAATTGTATATTGGTTTTTAGCCTACTAAAGTCAAGTCTCGGACTAGGATTAGAGTATGGTAGTTGAGTATCAGACATCACTGAATAACCCTCGAAGGTTGAAGACCGAAGATTAAATGAATACATTTGGAGAACTTCATCAACAAAGAGGTATGTGAAGGCTGAACCATTCTATTTACTCATGGCATTACCATTATATCTATATGAGACTATGTCCTATGCCTTCTAGTGGATTTGATATTGCAAATAATAAGTCTCGAGTCCAAATATGATTCAAGCAATGAGTGTTCATAGGTCCTTAACAATCTTAGTTCAAAACATATTTTCGTTCAAGAACTATTTTTGTTTCAAATGGTTCATATGGAAATTGCCCAAGATATGCTATTTTATCTATGTCAATTTGTGAAAAAGAGAGGCTACCAAGTACACCACCAACTTTTTGTTCGACAACCTGTATGGACAAAACCTATTACAATTGCAAATAGACCTACTTAAATATCCTTGACAATATGTATATAAAGTTTATATCTTTATCTCTTCATAATCAGAAAGTCAAGACAATAAAATTCGTAAACCCGATTGTAGAAGGGTACTTGGTCGATCTCAAAAATCATATCCAAGATCAGTCTAGTCATATCCAAATAAATAGGATCCGAATTCTTCCAAGTAAGAAACTTGTTATTTATTTTTCAAGATACGAATTCAACAAGAACGAGAGTCGTAATTGATTACAATTAGTATGGACTTATCTACTAAGATTGATTGCGTACTACTTATGTTATTCTTGTTATAAAGATATTGTGGTAAAGGAAAAACACAAGACACCAGAAATTTTATTAACGAGGAAAACTGCAACTACATAAAACCCTAGAACCCCAAACTGGATTAAGTCGCTACAAACACTAGCCAACTATCAGACGTCTAATTGAAATGTAGTTGTGACTAAATTAACCCTCCAAGCAATTTACCTGCAGTCGTGGTACTTACGTATCTTGAACCTCGCGACGCTCTACGCAATTTATTCTCTTAGCTAACACCCTTTACAGACTAAGAGTTGTTTCATCCTAAATGAAGACTTTTGATACCAATCTGCCTTAAACAAATAAGCCTACTTGATTTCCCTTTATATCGATAGATCAAGACTTTGAAATCTGTTTGCAATAGACAAAGTTAGGAAACCTCATAAATCCGGAGCACTTACATTCACTAAGATGAGAAGCATGGATTCTATAAAGTCCGAGACGAATAAAACTTTGCGATTTCTATCTATCTCGTTCCTGAAAGAGATTACTAAAACCTCGATTATAGAGAGAACAAGATCATGATACACAAACTATCAAGGTAAAGATAGTCGTACCTGGCCTCATGAATCCCTAAGTGAAGTTTTTAAGTCGTAAACCTTTTTATGTTTTTCGGGAGAAACCTAGGTTCATAGAGGACGACTCTAGCAAAAAACTAGGACACATAAGTGTCAGGGATTGAATTTCCTGGTTGTTTGAGTCTCTTTATTTATAGACTTTCAAAACTAGGATTACTTAGAATTCAAGCTAAGATAACTTGAGTTTCAAGTAAACACCTTCTATGTTTAGATGGAACTCTTATTAAGAGTTTATGTAAGCATATGAGAAGTTTGTCTTGAAATTACATAGAAGAATATACAATATGGTCCAGAGCACCAGAACCGTGTATAATGATAGTTCATGGCAAGTATGCCTTAATAACTAATAAGAATAATCGTGTTTATTTGAACACTTAAGACTTGAATCATGATGCATATACACTAGGTGTTTTGGTGACCAAATATATCTTAGAGGTGTCCACGACAGTTGTAACAATGCTAAACATATTTGTGAAACTAATTCATGAACATCTGCTTATTCGTACTAGGTAGGTATGTGAAATGGTACGCGTACCTATGAACCAGTTCGTGAAATCAGATGGCCAAGGTACGCGTACTGGGTATGTTTATCCTAAGGCTATTTACGAACTCAGGCCCTTGAGGTACGCGTACTGGGTATGCGTACCTCCCCTAATTCATGAATTCGGAACATAATGGTACACATAATGGGTTGCTTACCTACCTATGTTCTGAAACTTCAGATAACCATGATACATGATGTAATTTTAAAAGTGGTAATATAAGGACCCGTAAATTCGTCAACGCCATTTGACCGGTCAAGAGACGATTTAACCGCTAATAACTCGATTAACTAAATACAAACAATAATTAATAAAAATTTACTCAACACCGATTTGGTTATAAAACAAGTACCATTGGATAGATCTCGAAAAATTACGCGAAATGAACTACTTGAATGTGTTGATCGGATATTGGACAAACTAAGATTGATAAGGACCAATAAACATACATTGTTCAAAATCTATAATTTTCCGAAAAGCCACTCACCCTTACATAATGCTCCGAAAATCCATATGTTGTAGTGGAATATTACTTAATAATTCTCCCCATTTTTTTCAACAAAATTGGCAAAGGAGAAAAACAAGGATCATAATGAATTAAAACAAAAGAGTTATCAATACTAAACAACACATACCATCTTTTATTTAGACGATTTCACCAAGTAAACTTAGCGTCTTCATCAAGGAGATATGTAAATACAAGCATCTCCTACAATTCCATAATCACAACCCCTATAGAGATATGACAATTAAGCACAAGCTCAAATTGAACTATCCCCTATTTGATGTTATCCCCCAAAGAACAACAAGATCTACCTTTCTCTTATCACAAGGACATTAGCAAATTCTTCGCCAGTTACGAACAAAGTAGATTTGTGTTCAATATTTCTCTCTCTTCTCACTAGTTACAAGCAAAGAAGTTAGAATAACGATCTTAATGTTAGAGGCGCCAAGATAAATTATTTTCGTGAGAAAAATAATCATCGATAAAAACTATTCTTTAGGCCAGTTACGAACAAAGAGGAAAATTTATGCGATGAATTATATCTTCTCTAGCCATGAACGAATGTAAAGATTAAAGTTCTCGATCTTATTCCCTGGAAATTGGGTATTCAAGGAGGAAAGGCGACAACTAAGACCATCTTACGGAGTCCACGCAATATATTCACAAAAAGTGTAATCATGGGAAGATCAATATTGTAATTCACAAGATACTCCTATTATATCCAATGACGAACACAAAGCATTAAGAGCTTAACCTATGAAAACATATTAGATATCCGTTCTAATCACCAAAATATGATAGCAAAGAACTAGTCTTACAAAATAAGCAATGCATATATATAATCAATAAAAATTAGGTATTGCGAGTGATCTCCAAAATAAAATTTAAATAAATAAAATTTAATCATTGCAAGATGATAGTATTTGGAGTAGCTAATGCAAACAGATATAAACGCTACTCCATAAACTAGTGTTCCTCCTTGAAACAATAAGACTAAAATTCCTATAAGGAGTTAACTAGTAAATATATCCTTAAAGAATTCTTCGTCATTCTTGAGCTCGTTGTTAGCAACCGGCATTAAAACATAGGGCTTATTGATAAGAGTATTTACTCCCTCAACCTATTAGGTTGTTGTTTGACAAGTGCTTCTTGAATCTCGAGCGATTTTTGCAGAATGCCTTTAAGTCCCTACATTTCCATCTTGGTCTTGTTAAATTCTTCAAGATCGGATTAAGCGGCACAGAAGATGGTTAAATAAATACTATATACATGAAGGATAACAAATGATTATTTTGTTGTAATTTTTTAGTTTTCAGTTATGATAGTTGTTTCTTGAATTTCAGAAATATGACTCACATATTTCTATTTTTCATTATAATTGAATATCCTATTACGTTTATGCCATTTCAATTTACCAAGATAAGGACAATCTAGTATTCTTTCGGGAGCAGTGTAGGCTAATGAGACGTGGTATGAGGAGGTTTCGAATACAACAACCTTCTTGTTGACAACCCTTATCTTAGAATAATGTAATTGATATTCACAATAAAAAAAATAACAACGGATTTATGAATTTAAAATTTATTTTTTAAAATATTATTTACATTAGTTGTCCTAAATTTTCGAATTTGTTGTTCACACAAAGCCAATAAAATTCGGAGCTTCAACTAATGGATTTTTGCTTTATATAATATAAGAATTAAAACTGTACTTTTTATTCCCATTTTACCCTTCTTAGTAACTTCTTTTACGTCTACTGAAGCTTTATCCTTCGCAAAAATATATTTGTCGCCAAAAACAAACTGTGGTAGATAAAGTCGTTGCCTATAATAGTATTGCTAACATGGTGCCGTGGTCCATTATAATAATCAAGTTGCTTGAAGTATTGGAGGGGGCGTCCACTTTATCGAAGTTCTACCATCGACGGAGGATATGATATGTTGTTGCCACTCTATAGGGATACAAAGTCACCTAGAAGAAGGTGAAGGATACATAATTTGAAAATTCCCTTGAATATGTTTCTCTCGGTGGCTAAACAATAAACATCCCAGAGGTGGAGGATTATGGGATGATTCAACCACCCTACTCGGCAGTTGCCACCCACATTGAAACTGTGGAAAGAGTTTGGGCAATTTCTATGGGACTGGCAAATTAAAGGTTTGCCAATTTTATTCCCACTATAAAATGAGCAAACATAAAAATGGATGAGAAATCAACATTTTTGAGGGTTTGCCCAATCCGACCTAAGAAGGGACGCGCGTTTCTTCTTACGTCGCGCGGTTCTCCTCCAACCGCCAACAAGACTTCCTCAACTGCCAACGTTATTCTCCAATCGCCAGGTATATTTTATATCTTCCAATACTTATTTTATTAGAACTTATCCACTTTATCTTAATTCACCTAACTTCTATGCTTACAAGACACGAGGGTTTGTTGTATCACTTAGCGGTTAGGATACATTGGATTTTCTAACTACCGGCTATGATCTTCCTTCCCCTCCTAGAATAACGTATTTGATTTGGTTATCCAATGGCTAGCAGTCCCTCACGTCCTACGCTAATTCGGTTTCTTAAAAGCGAATCGAAATTGGGTTTTCATTGTCTGTAATGGCACAGCTAGACGCCTTTCATTTGGTTTTCATTCATGTTCCGATTAATAGAAATCTCATCGTGTTCCTGAGTAATCTTTTCCTCTTAACTTCTCTATTTCATAACGTATCATAAATCCTAGATGCCTTTCTATTCTCTCTGCAATAACAGAAGGTATTCCCAATTTTGGCTGCTACTCGGAAGAAAAAACCCCGCTTATCCTTGCATTAATTGTATTCTCTCTATAAAATGGCTAATCCCAATCGATATTAGCATCAATTCTAATTGAACATGTAAATCTTCTTCCCGCTGCTTCTAATGTCTTTTTACATCCACTTTCGATTCAATTATTATTTTTGGTTTCATTTATGCAAAATTGCTTGAATTTACGGTTTTGATTCCTACTAGTACAACCGTTGCCGTGGGAGGGCCGACCGAAGAAGAATCTGAAGATGGGGTTTGTCTGCGATTACTTTCGCCCCGTTTCAGAAAAAGTGATACTTCGCCCCATTTCAGAGAAAAAATGATACTTTCGCCCCGTTCCAGAAAAAGTATCACTTTTTTTGGAACGGAGCGAAAGTATCACTTTTCCAGAAACGGAAAATTAGTCGATCCATAAACCAAAATATGGTTGCATGACGTGTTATGCATCCTTTGTGGTGCTTTGCATAATGGTTGTGTATTCAATTTTCGAGAATTGTGCCTAAAGTGAAAGTATCATTTTTCTTGAAACGGAGGGAGTACATTGGTGTATTAGTTGCAACGGAAAATTAGTTGATGCATAAACCAAAATATGGCTACATAAAGTATTATATATCTTTAGTGGTGGTTTGCATAATGGATATACATTTAATTTTCTAAAATTGTGCCTAAAATGATAAATACCTCGGAATTTTTCGTAAAAATTCTAAATTTGATATTGTTTGTTGTACTCATTGCGAAGATTTTTTTATAACCTTTCCAACGAGATAAAATTTGTAAAATTCCAAGGCACAGATTTTTAGATATGTTATATTAAAGTTTGTTTTCCAATTATACCCCTAAAAAAATAGGATACATAAGGAGTATAGTGATTGGACTAAAAGGGAGGGATAATTTTGTCAAGTGAAAAAGACCAACCATGGACACCAAATCCAATCTTTTTGTGTCAACTGATCACTTACTATTTACAAAAAAAATGGCCATATAAAGGTCCTTCCTCGCTTCGCTCAGTCAGCCCAATGAGAATTTTGTGTTGTGGTCTTTGGTTTGCTCTTCCTAATGTTAATTTTCCCAAATTTTATAAAAATCATTCATTACGTCTGTTGTGGTTTTGGGTTTGCCCTTCCTAATGTTAATTTTTCCAATTTTTTTAAAATTAATTCATTAGGTCTGCACTGTATCTATTAATCCTATGTTTCATTTAGGTTTCTAATGAATTTTATTTTCGAATTTTCAGTTTCTGCTTAGAGAACAGACGAAATGGCATCTCAAATCAATATCAATCCACAATAGGTACCATCTTTGGTGATCATATCAGTAGATATTACTGATGATAGTAAATATATGGGTGTGTACTTTTTCCATGATTTGGGTATAGTTTGTTGTTTTTGAAGAACTGAAAAGGGGTTGATGATATTAGAGAACCTAATTGAGGATATCCTTTTTGTGCATGTGGTTTTACAGTACACATTGTGATGGATACAAAGATTTTTGCTTTGGATTTTAGGGTTCTTCTTAGCATCACTAAGTTGTTTCCATTCCATTATATTTTTCCAAGTGGGGTGAGTAGCAAATCCATCTAAGAAATCAATCAAGGTAATAACTCAGGTCCTCATATGTGCTTAACATGAAGAAATCAACATTTATTTTTCTTATATTAGAATTTCATTTTATTTTTTGCAGTCTACATGATACACTTAGGTTAATTTCATAGTTAAGTTATTGCATTGGATTCTTGCAAGTTATTGCATGTTAATATATCTTTTCATGTAGCCCCGTTTCGTTATATTCAGATCAATGTTTTTTTTTTATAATCTATTTCTTCTTTTTTCACACTAATCATTGACTGGATGGTGCATTTGCAGGGTTCAGTTAAGAAAGTAATCAATTTGATATTTGTTCTAGCTCGAACTACAAATTCAGCATACTGAAGTTTAATTTTGGGGTAATAGCATTCACAAATCAAGTGGAGGTTAGTTTCTTATCTCCATAAATTTTAAATTCAATTTATTTATTTTTTGTCTGTTTTGATGTTTTGTTTGGTTCATTTATCTCAAGGAAATCTGCAATCTATTATTTCACAAATAATAAACTGTACAATTTATATATTTTTCTTTCATCCTTTTATATTTGTAGATTTAAAAACCCATTAGTTCACTTCAAACAACATATAATAGATGGATGAAACTGATCATATCTCCTTCATTCTTAATTTATATCTTTGCTAACTTTTATTTGGTCTTTCATACGTCTTTGGATTCTAACATTTAACTTATATACAGATTTGGGTTGCAGGGGAGGATGAGAGGCACAAAACACCACAACTTTTACAACTGCCAGGTACATTTGCTCTTGCACTATTTATTTTTTACTTTTTTTGACCAAACCCTAAGGAAATTATTTAATGTACAGAAGCTTATTTCTCAGTAAAATTTTTTACATCTCATGGTACTTTAAAATGCATCCTCCATATCCCCTATTTGTAAGTGTTATTATCATTTTTCCAATTTTATTTGTTTGTTTGTTTAGGGGGCAGTCCATGAAATTTGTGGGAATCGATTTAGGAACATCAGTAATCAATCACGGTCAGCTAATGTGGCAATGTTTATATGCAGGCTGCAAGAAGATCAAGGTTGTTGATGTTAGAAAATGACGGAGGAACATGTACCGCAAATGAGGTTTATATAAAAAAACCTTCTTTAAATAAATATTGTGGTTTATTCATTTAATTTGAAAATTTAGACTTATTCAATTTCTGGAATTATACTTTTTGATGATGTTGTTGGCATTACATTTCATCCTCTTGGTGGGAATTTATATCCTCCTTATAGTAGTATGGTAATTGTGGCATCTTTTTCATACATTTCAGACTCAAGATAAGAAGATACAATTTGATTTACTACTACTTTTATACATTCTTGTTGAATATCTAATGTACTTCATTGCCAAGGAACCATGTAAGATCATTAAAATCTATTTCACAATCGCTGGCGCGGCCTTTATGTTTGAAGTATGCTTGCAGTTACATGAAATAATACGAGATTAGGTATTATACTAACTCATTGAACTTCTCCTCTTAACAATATGGTCTAAACAAGGTGGCAATGTTGTTAGAGCACTGCTCGGTCGAACTCGCAAGCGTTGCTATGTCAAGCTTGTTTGTCAAGTTTAGTTGTCAAAACTATAAGTCTTGATTTCTAGTCTACTTATAGCTATGTCTCGGATTAGGATAGAATGTGCAGTTGAGCTTTAGACTTCACGACGTTTATCGATTGAAGAAGAAGATCTACTGAGGGGAGCTTGAAGGAACTTCATCAACAAAAGGTATGTGGAGACTTGAACTCATCTATCACTCAGAAGTCTATTCTATTCTATCTCCTATTGAGACTAAGTCGTATAGCTATATAGACTTTACATTATACACATTTGATATTTCGAGCTGAGTTTAACTCGCTTATATCTTTCTCGAAATATGTGTTGGAAAGCGTTCTTATTTAACTACGTTCATCATTATTCTTGACGAAAGTCAAAAGATGATCATGTGAAAATCGCCTTGTAACATCTTACATGATTTGTGTGAGACAGTCATTTGATGTAGACTCGGAATGTTTCGTATTGATCATTCGATCACTTGAAAATTGCTTATAAGCTAATAGTTTGTGTGAAGCAGCTATTGTCGTCTTCTAAGAATGTTTCAATGATTGAAATGGGAGTTTAGAAAAATTAATCATTGTCTGGATATAACACAGTATGCATACCCGTATGCAAACTGTTGTAAGAATGATTCAGGACCGGGAACCAAGTATGCATACCCGTATGCGAACGATTTTAACTGTCAAAGTCCGGGAACTAAGTTTGCGTACCCGTTTGCAAACTGTTTCACCTGAATTCGGTCTGGAACGACAATATGCGTACCCGTTTGCGAACTGTCGGAAAATATCAAGTCCGGAACTTAAGTTTGCGTACCCGTTTGCAAACTTATGTGGTTAAGTTCTAAAATCGGTTAAGTATGATTTCAAACTCATGAAAAAATACATTTATATATTAAGGAATGTAATCTTGTCAAACCGTGGCTAAAATGTTCATGAACTGACTCTTTTGAATCAATTCGATTTTGCTTCAATTGTGTCTTGTATACTTCTATGAGAATATAAACAATTGAACAACTCTATGAGTAACACAATTAGATTCATTTGATTATCATTTGATCTAGAAGTGTTAAGATGAACATGGTTAATATAAAAGTGTTTATATGGCTAACTTCGGTTAACTGTTATTGAGCCAACTCAATATACACGTTTAGGTACGGTTGTCCATATCTAAATGAAGGTATATTTCATTTGTGTGTAACAAGCTAAGACCATCTAACGGTGTAAACTTAGATTGAATCTTAAGTCAGGTTTTTCATCTAACGGTGAATATTGATTGCTTTGTCTCAAAGTTATCAAACCCTGATTTGAAGAATATATAAGGGAGAACTCTAGCAACTGGGAAACCTAATCCCCACACCTCCTGTGTGATACTAGTTGCGACTAGAGTCGATTCTCCTTTAACCTAGGTTTCTCCTAAAACCATTATAGGTTAACGACTTAAAGACTTCATTGGGATTCTGAAGCCAAACCCAATTATATTTCTCTGTAGTTGCGTGTTCAGATCTTACTTGTTCTATCGTATTGAGTACTATCTTCTCTAAGATTTTCTAGAGATTTTTATCTCCGATAGATAAGATATAAAAAGTAATCACAAAGCTCTTCATCTCATTCTTTGTGATTCCACAATAACTTGTTCTACTACCATATAGTTAAGCTATTGTGAGGTAATTGTTATTTCTAGGCTGTTCTTCGAGAATATATGACCGGATTATCAATTGGTTCCTGTTCACCTTGATTTATCAAAAAACGGAACAAAAACTTCGTAGGTATTTCTGTGGGAGACAGACTTATCTATCAGAATATACTTTTCTGTGGGAGACATATTTGTTTATCAAGTCTTCGACTTTAGGTCGTACCAACTCTTAGTTGTGGGTTAGATCAGCTAAGGGAATCAAGTGCGTAGAGTCCTGCTGGGATTTAGAGAAGTAAGGAACGCGACTATACTTTAATCAGTGTGAGATTGGTTAGGGCTCAACTACATTCCAGTCCGAAGTTAACTTGTAGTAGGCTAGTGTCTGTAGCGTTTTAATACAATGTTGTGTTCAAATCTGGACTAGGTCCCGGGGGTTTTCAGCATTTGAGGTTTCCTCGTTAACAAAACTTTTGGTGTCTGTGTTATTTCTTTTCTGCATTATATTTGTTTATATAATTGAAATATCTAATTGAAATTGATTGACACTTTAACATTGGTTTTTGGTACCGTTCAAGTTGTTTCTCATAATAATCAGGCTAAAGGATTTTATCTGTTTGATTTGCTGATTACATTGAGAAACAGGGATATAACTCTTGGATATATTTTTCGTGATTGAGTCTGACTGTCTAGTTGATTCTCTTGGAATTATATTGGAGTTAGTCCATACAGATTGTCTAACGAAATATTGGGTGTGGTTGTTAGACTCCCGCTTTTTCAATTGGTATCAGAGCAGGCAAACACGTTTAAGACCTCATATGTCTGTGTTTGTAGCAATATGAACAGAAGCGCTATCTCTATAAACGTACCTTCAATCTTCGATGAATCGAATTACTTATGGTGGAAAATTGCTAAGCGTGCCTTTCTCCAAGCACGTGATTTTCATTCATGGGTTTATGTTGTTAATGGCTATAATCCTCCGTTGGTTACAGTAGATGGTGTAACTGTTGCAAAGGATATTGGTAGGTATGAGCCCGACGAGATTCTCGCTGCAAAGCAAAATTCTGATGGCTTAAATGCTATCATACATGCAATTACCCCAGATCTTCAGCACCATGTGACTACGTGCACTCGGTCTAAAGATGATTGGGATATCTTAGAAACCGTATTTGAAGGGAATACATCTGAAAAGGAAGCTAGGCTTCAAAACCTAAATTCTGATTGGAAAAACCTTCGTATGGCTGATGAAGATTCTTTTGATGAGTTTAATCGCAGAGTGTGTGAAATTGTTAATGCATCTTTTGCATTGGATAAGACTATTCCTGAAAAGGACATTGTGATGAAAATTCTCAGATCGTTGCCAGTACGATACATTTTAAGAAGCATGCCATCGTTGAGGGAAATAACCTTGATGCACTTTCCAGAAATACTCTTGTTGGGAAGTTAAAGATCTTTGATCATGAGCATACATCCAAATCTGGAAAGGATATTGCTTTCAAAGCACAAAAGAACACTAATTACTTGACAAAAGTAAAAGTGTTGGCAACTCTGTAGTTGATCCTAATGAGATCATATGAAGATCTTGACAAATCAGTCTCACTTATCACTAGACAGTTTAGAGATCTTCTCTTGAAGAGAAGTAAACGGTTCAACAGAGATAAACCTAGGTCATCAGTCAAACCTCATGACCGTTCCCCTACTAAAAACAAGGACACTGTCGATACTGATGATGAGGATATGCCACAGTGCTTCACATGTAAAGGTTTTGGTCATTTTGCTAATGAGTGTCCAATTCGTAGAAAATACACTGGGAACAAAGGTCTTGCTGCAACTCTTGATGAAATGTGTGATCACTATGATTCAAATGTAGCAATACGTTCATCAATCTTGATATTCTTCCAGGAAAAACTTCTTCAACCACTTTGGAGGATAAAATGGATTTTTCCATGTCTACTGAAAATTCTATCTCACATGTTTCAGGTACCTCAATCTGTTTAGCAGCATGTGATGCGTGTCGTAGGTGCACAAATTAATTCACTTATATTCTACTTTACTAGTGAATAATATAATAGTAAATAAGATTCTTTCCCACGAAGAGCAAAGAGATTTAGTTGTCAAAATTGTCACAATGGGGAGTTTTGTTTTAGATTTTAGAACAAAGTAAATAACAAAACAATTAAGAGTAATTAAGATTGCAATCAATTGAGAGAAATATGATCAGGGAATCCTTATTCGTTACTAAACCGTCATCAAGTTATTATATTCATCCCTTAATACAAGTAATCACATATTATTAGCAATTGTGGAATAACAGCTAGCTCAGTGTTATCCCCTAAATTACTTATATCACCGAGTACGGAAGCTCTCCAATACCAGATTATATTCGTCTAAACCACCTAATAGTAGCCCACTCAAGGTGTAATTAGGTCGAATGATTTATCTTTTCTGAATTATAGATTGATCCTAGTAGTTAGACTCTTAGCTCAAGGTCCACTTTCTAGTGTTGTTTATACACACAATTGCTACACAGAATCCCTCTGCAAGGTCTTGTGTTTTCTAATTTAATTTGTATGAATTGTTTGACTATTACTTATCTCCTAACTCAATACTAGCATTTGATTGAATCAACAAATTATTCAGTTGGCCACCTAAACAATCTATCAATCACTCATAAATATTCTAATTAGTATAAACAATTAATAATCATGTGAAAAACTCCAAAATAGATTTATATAATAACTCAAATCATATCTAGAACTTAGAATTCATCCCCAATCACTAAGAAGTTTAGTTACTCATGGTACTAACAAAACCCATGAGTTTCATATGATAAAATGGTAAATGAATAGTTACGATGATGGAAATAGCTCCAAACCCTAGCTTTTCTTCCTTGTGTTCTTCTCTCCAAAGGCGTGATTAAAGATTATAAGATTAATGATAGAAATATCTCTTATGTAGGAATCCCAAATATTGATGTGCCCATGCATCGAATCCCGTGCAAAACGGTTGCCAAAAACTAGCCAAACTAACACCAAAATCATGTACAGCTCGTGTGAAAGATCAACCCACGTCCAAACAGTCTTTATGGGCTCATGCAGGAGGTAGAAGTCCAGCCCAACAATCCTGGCTTAACCTTATTAGCCTGTCAGTTCAGAGGGACTGACAGCCTACTCTTTTTCCTCCGTTAGAATCTCGGTCACTCACCTAGCCATGAGTTTTATTTTTCCCCGACTTTTCATTATTTCTCCGCCATAATCACGAACACATCAACCTCCATGAGTTTCCAAAGTCCCGGGATTTTCAATTTTCTTCCCAGAACTTCCGCGGATACTCTCACCTCCGTGAAAACTTAAACTCCCTGAATTTTGCAAACTTAATCATTCAACCCTCGATCACCAGACTCTCCGTGACTTTTAAAAGTTCCTGAAGCTTTTACTTTTCCTGTAGTTACCCACGTATACCAGGCTATCCGTGAAAAATCCACTTCCCTGACTTCTCAAACTTGTTTCCATATTTCTCTCTACTCATATCCAATTCCTGTTCGTAACTCAAACTCTCACTGCAGCAAAGCTCATTCGTCTTCTTTCATAATTCCCAAACAAAGCTCGAGCTCAATATCTCAGAGACTCCATTATTCTTCAACACCGATCAACACCATTACTGCGGCCCATAAACCTCCCATTGATTCTACAGAACCCAATCAACTCCTTCCTGCCATTCTTGAGCTTCTCTACCAACTCCATTTAAACACCGGCAACGTCAAAGTATCATTACTTCTCACTGTCTTGCTCAACTCCATCGATCTCGAGTTCTCATCACTGCTCACAACTCCAGCCAACCATCAACTCCCCTGTTGTATAACAGGTTCATAACCGCTCCACTGTTTGCATCTATCGATGGCCGTTAATTGCAGAAGCCATCGTTATTCTCCGCCAGTCTCCCATCACAACAAAACCATCTCTGCCATGCTCGAACTCATCTGGGTGTTTGGCTGAAACTATGCTTGATTTGGATAATAGGGCGAAATCTATGTTCTGTTGGCGAGGATGACCAAAAGTAAATGTATTTTGGTATTTGGATGTTTCTGCCCTTACCTTTTTATTTTATGACCTGTTTTTCCCCGTCCGTACCCAACATCTGTTTTTTTTTTTTATGTTTTTTACAGTTACCGGTTATTATTTGACTGTGGCTTACGTGGGTGTTGGGATAGCACATCCAGACACCTTATAAATGTCATGAGGATAGGCGTAAGGATTAGCTATCAGAGTCCCGACATCAACTTTGTGGAGTCCCGACACTGCATATTTGTATCTCATTATACGTGTATTAAACGTGATTATCAAAAAATTATACAACCATTAGTGAAATAGTTATCATTAATCGGCCTCGATGTCTAGATGTTGTTACTCAAATCTTTTATTTCTCATCTTACTCTTCACTTCTATTTCTTCAACTCCAGCTCTCCAAAGAGCTCATTTTTCTTCTTCCACAAAACACACACCACACCCATCTTCTTCTTCTTCCTGTTCCTATTCATGTTATTCTTTTGGTTCTTGTTATTTCCTTTTCCGGTCCTGTTCATCTTGTCCTCTTGTCGGTTTCAATCATCATACAGTGTCTTCAATAGAGATACCAGAGTTTTTTACTAAGGTTGAACAAGAGAGCCAGAACGCAAGGAAATCGAAGTCTAAACTCATTTATAAGTTCATTTCATTATAAGTTCCACAGATTTGTAATCTCAGGTATGAAAAATCCGTCTTCCTAAAATCTTGATGTAAACCCTAGAAATTTGATTTCTAATCTTTTTCCCCATTTTGACTTCCACGTCTGGATATAGATTGAAAATTAGGCTAGGGTTTTGATGTTTTATATGTTTATGCATCTTTGATGTTTTCTTTTTGGGTTCAATTTCATCTTTGATGATAATTTTAAACTGGATAGAAATTTTGATTTTGATTTCATGAAATAGGTTTGAAAGAGGGTTTAATAGGCATTTTCTTAGTGTTAGATTCAAATTTTGATTACGAAATTATGCCACTGTTTGATTTTGGTTGTTAGGGTATTTATATGTTTATGCATCTTTGATGTTTTCTTTTTGGGTTCAATTTCATCTTTGATGATAATGTTAAACTGGATAGAAATTTTGATTTTGATTTCATGGGTTTAATAGGCAATTTCTTAGTGTTAGATTCGAATTTTGATTACGAAATTATGCCACTGTTTGATTTTGGTTGTTCGGTTTTTAAAGAGGAATTTAAGCAAACATCTGATATGGTTGTACATATCAATAACAAACTAGCATGTTTGTACATACTAGGGTACTTCTCTCATACTGTGTAACTGTGTTGAATTTTTAATATTTTGATGATACTATGTTGAATTTTTGGTGTTCGATGAACACTCATTTTTTATAGAATAATTTCTGGAGATGTATGAGCTGGTTTAGTGTTGCTCATACAGAGCTCCTGACTCTCTAGTAGTGTTGGTGAAGCAAGACTCTCTTAAACTATAAAATATCTGTTATTAATTTTCTTGCTCAGGTTACAACTGATGATAGAAATGCCTATTTATAGGCTACAATGGACTCTCTAGTTTTGTCTAGAGTTTTCTTTTGTCAGTCACTCATTACAACCGTCTTTCACTAGCACCACAGCCCTAGAATACTCTAGGATACATCACACTTATCAATTTATTTTTGTATACAGAACTCTCTGGACTTGGCAACAAACTGACATGGTGACTCTTGTTTGTTCATTCTAGGGCGATAAGCAATAACTGTGTGAAGACATGAATAAAGGACTTGGTATCATCATCACTGACGAGCAGGGTCTCACTGGTTGTAAACGGGGAATCGAAGCGGTTAGAGGTTCTCCTGACCAGTCATACCAGCACCTGGTCAGTTACAGTAACATGCTTGAGAACACAACCCAGGAACGAAAATAGCAATTGAAACCTATACAAAAGGTGGTTTTTTGTATTATTTTTTGCGCTGGGGGTATCTTTACATGGATTCAAGTCTTGGTGTAGACCCGCATTTGCTGTGTATGATATACATCTAACTGGGGAACGCGGAGGAACTATACTTTCGGCAATTGGGTATGATGCCAATGGAAAAATGTACCCTATTGCGTTTGCCATCGTTGATTCTGAGAACGGTGATTCCTGTTTATGGTTCATGCAAAAGTTATTCGATGTGCTTGGTCACGAGTATTCGATAAGAAAGGATCTAGTTGTGTGTTCAGACAGATCGGCAAGCTTCGAATCAGCGATTGCGGAAGTGTTTCCTTCAGCTTGTCATGTGTACTGTGCATACCATATTAAAGGTATCTAACAACAACACTTTATAGTCATGTTACATTTGTCAGAAACTCATCTCCTTTAAAGTTTAACCCTTGAGCTATGTAGCGCAGGACAACTCCTAGTTATCTTTGCCGATGTAGTTTACATATAATATTGAGGGCATATTCAGTTGTCATTTTTCACAATGCAGGGAATATCATTAGGAGGTACCACAACTTCGCCGCTTCTAAGGAATTTATGAGAGCTGCGCAAGCGTACACTAAGGATGGTTATCGGAGGGCTATGTTAGAAGTCAAAAAGGATAAGGCAGTTTTTTCCTATGTGCATGAACTTCATCCAAGGCATTGGGCTAGGGTGAAATCCAAGAGAGCCCGTTATACTCTCGTGACAACAAACATCTGTGAGAGTTAGAATAACCTACTTTTGAAGGCTAGAGCACTCCCCATAACCCATTTAGTGGACTTCATTCGAACAGAGCTAATGGGAGGGTTGGAATGCAGGCTTGCAGCCGTAGTGTTAGATAGAAAAGTTGGATTGCAGGTACCCAATGTTGGCGCGATGGTCAATCAGCCAACTGCAATAGCCCCAGTCCCAGAGTGTGAACAAGGGTAAGCTATAGATCAGAACTTTCTGGATGGTCTTCGACTCTCTTGTTTAGAATGTATGTTTTTATTTTGAACAAAAACACTGTCATGCGCTTTAATCTTCAAGTACCCTTGCAAAGTAAAACTCTTCTGGTTATGTAAGTTGTTAAGCCTTATAAGGCAATGACCTTTATTAATGTTAACTATGTTTTAAAATTTAGCGTCCTGGAAAATTTATTTATATCGTTATATTAGAAGAGCGAGCAAACTAAAGATCATCTTGCTTGTCCAAGGCTTATCAACAAGATAAGTCAAACTGGCATAATAATATTTTCCATTAGTGTGCAGCTATTATCCACGGTGTTCTTCTAGTGTGCAGCTATTATCCGCAACAAGAATAATATGTTGTGCAGGAAATATCTACAACTTATTATGGTCCCTAAAACCTGTGCAGGAAATATCCACAACAAAAATCTTACCAGATCTCTCCTACTCGATATAAATCTTCGAAACAATTATCTATTGATCCTAACTCAATAATCTAATTCATCAGAAACAAACATTTGAAAATCAACAACCATGAACGATCTAGAAATAGAGATCACTACAATATCCATTTAAAGTTCAAAATAACAAGCTTAAAGATTGAATTTACCATCTCTAATCGGGTCACCAAAAAAAAGGGAAACAGAGTATCACCAAGGTTTATTAGCACCAATTTCCAAGGCAATAGAGTGATTATGGAAACTAATGCTGAGACGGTTCAGAAGCAAGAAGCATGTTGAAAACCTTTGATCATATAATCAGTCTGATAGATTGGTTGGTGGTTTAGCGACAAATGGCAAGCAAGCCTCAAATGCACCACACGTACTACTCAATCGAGTGCAGAGACCCATATCCTTGATATCACTTTCAGGCCCATCCAGATATATAGAAAAATCCCATGGAAACCTCGTCACCAGGTGAGTCAGGTTACATAAATTTTTCTCGGCAACTCAATTCAGATAAGAGATAGATCCCCACACAAATGTCAATAATAGTTTGTTCACCATGGCTGCTAAATAGTCGTACTTTTTCCCTGCGCCTTTGTTCTGATCAAGCAACTTCAGATTTAACAACAGATTCACAACTGACAATCACATGTTATTTGAAGTTGGCATTAGAAATCAAAAACCATATTGGTTAAATGCTAACTGAACTGTATGAAACATCACTTTCTTGAACACAACAACAAGAAATGAACAAAACCCAGGCTCCCATGTGAAGTTGAATTTTTTCGGTGGGTTTCTTTAACAAGAATGGTACAATGTTAGGTTTGAATATAATGAGCAAATTCAAAAGCAAAAGTTAAATTATTTCTTACATATGAGTAAGAAACTATACTAAAAGAAAACAAAGGACCCTAGAGAGAAAATTGCAGGATTGCAGCATGATGGTGCAAAACAGATTAACCATTTACATTGACGTCTTCAAAGTAACATGTAAACTGCGGGTAAGCAAAGACAGGCATGATGTACAGCAAGTATAAACTGAAGGTTAAATTTATGAAATTTATAAGCAGACAAAGCAAAGATGTCATTGTAAGAATATCAGCCTCTAATCATGCTGAAAATGAACTTTATTAGCTACTTAGCATGCTTAACATAATCAGGGTTGTCATTTACAACTTATGCTAATACATACAACTTTCTTTATCCTCTGAAGAGCACATGTTCTACATCTAGAAACATCAAGATGCATATGTACAGAAAAAAAATGCTAGTACTTGCTTTAACATGCTTTACGCTTAACCTCGCCATGTTTAAGTACAACCACTTTATTCCATTAATGACTAGATAGTAGTTAAGATATACCTGAATTTACCTTATTGATGACTAGACAGGAGTTAACAGAAGATACCTTTAGTTCCATTAGCAATAGCAGACAAGTATAGCAAGTAATACCTTAGACTGGGTTATGATCATCTTAGACAGTTTCTGAAGACAATCACTTACAACATAACACTCTAAGCTAAGTTCTTTTATAAAGGAGCTCTTCTTCCGCTTCTATTAACTTATCTTTCTAATGGCAGAAAAATACTTTAAATAAGGCATGAAGGGAGTTCACTCAATGGTCATTCATTGTAATGTTAATTTGCAGGTCAAAGTTTTAACAGCTTCACTCCTAGTCATTCATATAGATTCTGGCAGTATAGAATATGAAATTAGGAAAGGCAATAATACTTAACTAGTTAACTGCAACTAGGTAAGATGAAGCTTCATAACTTGGCACTCTCTTTATTTTTCATGTAGATTCTGCCAGGCAATCAATGCAATTGGTCCTGCAACAAATCAAATTCCATAAGCTCTCCCACTAGGGTAATCCAATAGTAAGAAAGATGAAATCTAGCAAGTATACAAGTGAAGTTTACCAGGTAATCTAGCAGGTACACAAGTTGATTCCAACCCCACTGCAGTTTACTTCTCACCGGCGTAATTCCTAGCAAGTATAAACTGAAGGTCAAAATCCACAAATTTAAACTTAATAGTACAAGAATAACCATTTGAAGTTTCATACTTTTCTGGAATGGTAGAGAGACCAAGGCTCCTAATTTTTAAAACCACTCAATTTATATTATCTCTCAAATTGTCTTATACAAGTCCATGGAAAGCTACTTTTGTGGTTTCCTGAGTACTTCGATATATAAATAACTTTTGATCCTTTCAGGATCAATATTGGAATTAACAATGGAGGTTGTAGAATCATACCAGGAAGTGTAGGAAATATCCACACAGATTCAGTAAAGTGTTTCAACAAATTGATGTAGTTGTGAAGATGCTACCTTGCCCCATGTGCTCCTTACCTTTCTGGGAGCAGTCTCATCAGCGGCAACACTCATTCTCTTCTTAGAAATTGTAGCAGTAGTCATTCCAGGAGTAGTAAATCAAGGAGTAGTCACATTGGCAGCAACCTTCACAGCAGACTCTGTCCATTCTTCTCTAGAGCTTTGACACTGGCAGCAACCCAAGTCCACTGCCATCAATTGATTGTTGATCTCCAAATAGTGATAGAAGTTGCCCATAGTAACAACAGTGGGTGCCTTTATAAATTCTGTGCCTTTGCAAATTTCCGCAACTTTGACTCGCTTCAAACGCTCGTAACTTCCTCATACAACATCGGAATGACTTCATTCTTTCGCCGTTGGCCTCATCTTTTCATCTTATCCGAGGTGATAACAAGAACTCCTAGGTTCGAACAAGTTCCACTTGGTCTTTGGCCCTTCTTCGCTTGCGGCTAACTTATTTTATTGCACAATTAGGTGCCAATTCACTACTTTTGGATGATTCGCCTACTAAAACACAAATAGAGGAAAACAAACGCAATATACAATAATTTGCAAGAAACTAAGCAATTACTATTATGGATTCGACACTAAATATATGCAAAATATGCACTTCACAACATGCTCAACTATGGTGTCTGAACCGTCCTCCACATTGACATGTTCTTATTGTACTTTAATGGGTCATGAACTCTCTAAGTGTTTCAAGTACAAACATAAAATAAGATATGTCAACAAACTTCAACGGAGAGCAAATCGATTAGCAAACAAGCTCAAACTTGTTCAGAAGTCGAACTCATCTGAGGTATGTAAACTCAACACTTCTCCGAAGAAGTTAATCTCTAATGGAAAAGATAGACCTCTGCAGAAAATAACAAGGTCTAAACATTATGTGAAAAAGGATGTTAAGAATTCCATACAAGAAGTGTATGGTGGAAAAATTATTGTTCACCCCAATACAGCTTAATTGTGTTGGAAGTGCATCTTGTCTCATGTGCCTGGTTTCAAAGAGACAAGAGTTGAGCACAGATCAGGCTTTAGGAAGAAAAAAAATTGTTTTATTTTTTTGTCTTTTTGTTTTTCTGGAATTCTGTTGATCTTTTCATAAATTTGTATTGAACATGATTTCCTTTTTGTTCATTGAAAGAGGGTTAAAATCGACAATTCTACCTTCGTTAGGATTATGAATTGGTCGTATGTGAATCCTTTTACTATGTATAAAGGTTCTGTAACCCTACATTCCTTTTTCCTTCCCTGAAAACTCTTTTTATCACAAGACTGCTTGTAGAGCTTGTATTATGTATTTCCCTCACAATCCCATAATTGAATGGAGACTCCAAGCATCATGTCTTCTGATGGGAAAGATGTTAATATGATTGTTAAGCCATCAATCATGAAGGAAAAGATAAATCTCTTTCCTCTACAACTTTGAAGAGAAAATGGAAGAATATGAAGAAACCAAGGGCTATCCCCTCTAATCTTCAGAAGTTTTATGGTGTTCTTGAAGAGTTGAAGGAAACAAGGAAGGAGATTCATCAAATAAAAGCTATTGCTCTAAGAACTCTTGAAATTCAGAAGGCCCTGGTTCGGCATCAGTCTAGAAGGTTCGTTGGAATTGACTCCTTTCTTCATGAACCTTATGTTCCAATGTCTGTTGACGACAATGAGTTCGGGGACGATAAAGAATTTTTCAAGAATCTTAATGTCTAGGAAACTTCTTATGAGAATTTATTCTCGTGTTTTTAAGAAGGATAACTAGGGTTTGGAATAACAAATATTATGATTACACATAACTGTTGCCAACGATTTTCGTCTTGCAATGTTTTAGATTTATTTATTTAAATTTTAAGTTATTTAGAAGATGATTTTGCAGTATTAATCTTTATTGGTTTCGTATATTGCAAATAATGTTATGGGATATGTGTGTTTACGTCTGTTAACTATGATTGTCCCATATATGTCAAAAGTTAGGTCTATTATGTCATTATGCAAACATTGATAAAAGATAGAATGAACTTTTGAATATTTCGCAGTATTGATCTTTCCATGATCCACATCTATGTGAAAGTAATGTATGGCTCCGTAAGTTTTCTTATGTTGAGCATTTCCGATTAAATTAATCATTAAGGTTCCTTTGTGGTTAATTTAATTGAGTTTACCGGATACAAATTCATGTTTCATGCGATTTGTTAATGTCCAAAGAAATCCTTCTTTTCTTGTAAAAGTAAGGTCGCTCTTGTTGTTCTTTCGGGAATGACATTTTATGGGGGAGAGTTCTTAATTGAACTTGTGATTAATTACCAAATCTTTGTGGGGAGTGCGGTTGTGGAATATTGTAGGAGTTATCTTGTATCTTTATAAACTCCTTGATGAATACACTAAGTATCGACTATGTGAAATCATCGAAATGAAGTTGATATGTTCTCTTTTAGTCATGAATAATCTCTTTAAGAATTTCATTATGATCCCACTAGTTTTCGTACCTTTGCCAATATACATGTTTAGGTACGGTTGTCCATATCTAAATGAAGGTATATTTCATTTGTGTGTAACAAGCTAAGACCATCTAACGGTGTAAACTTAGTTTGAATCTTAAGTCAGGTTTTTCATCTAACAGTGAATATTGATTGCTTTGTCTCAAAGTTATCAAACCCTGATTTGAAGACTATATAAGGGATAACTCTAGCAACTGGGAAACCTAATCCCCACACCTCATGTGTGATACCAGTTGCGAATAGAGTCGATTCTCCTTTAAACTAGGTTTTTCCTAAAACCATTATAGGTTAACGACTTAAAGACTTCATTGGGATTCTGAAGCCAGACCCAACTATTTTCTTTGTAGTTACGTGTTCTGATCTTACTTGTTCTATCGTATTGAGTACTACCTTCTCTAAGATTTGCTCGAGATTTATCTCCGATAGGTAAGATATAAAAATTAATCACAAAGCTCTTCGTCTCATTCTTTGTGATTCTACAATAACTTGTTCTACTACCATATAGTTAAGTTATTGTGAGGTGATTGATATTTCTAGGCTGTTCTTCGGGAATATAAGACCGGATTATCAATTGGTTCATGTTCACCTTAATTTATCAAAAGACGGAACAAAAACTTCGTAGGTATTTCTGTGGGAGACAGATTTATCTATCAGAATAGACTTTTCTATGGGAGACAAATTTGTTTATCAAGTCTTCGTCTTTGGATCGTAGCAACTCTTAGTTGTGGGTGAGATCAGCTAAGGGAATCAGGTGCGTAAAGTCCTGCTGGGATTCAGAGACGTAAGGAGCGCGACTGTACCTTAATCAGTGTGAGATTTGTTAGGGCTCAACTATATTCCAGTCCGAAGTTAACTTGTAAAAGGATAGAGTCTGTAGCGGCTTCATACAGTGTGGCGTTCAAATCTGGACTAGGTCCCGGGGGTTTTCTGCATTTGCGGTTTCCTCGTTAACAAAACTTATGGTGTCTGTGTTATTTTTTTTCCGCATTATATTTGTTTATATAATTGAAATATCACAGGTTGTGCGTAGTTCAATCAATTGGTAAATCCAACCTTTGGTTGTTGATTGAAATTGATTGACACTTGAACATTGGTCTTTGGTTCCGTTCAAGTTGTTTCTCATAATAATCAGGCTCACGGATTCTATCTGTTTGATTTGCTGATTACATTGAGAAACATATATATAACTCTTGGATATATTTTCTTTGATTGAGTCTGACTGTCTAGTTGATTTTCTTGGAATTATATTGGAGTTAGTCCATACAGATTTCCTAATGAAATATTGGGTGTGGTTGTTAGACCCCCGCTTTTTTAAATGCAATTTGTTCTCTAGGTAAGCTTCTTGGTTTCATTCTTTCATAATGTCTGCATCATTCATGTATTCATCTCAAGATCTCCCGATTTTGACTTGAGTAATTAGACTGACTGCCTTAGTGGTGGTTAGACTGTTACCATTAAAATAAGACTTTACTGGGGTGGTATGCGAAGCTTGGACTTCAATTTATATATTTATATGTTTGTGGTTCAGTATTGACCATGAGAGACGTTAGCCTGTTTCTGAAGCAGACATAGTTCGTCATTATGGTATATGTCGAATGGAGATTACGAGATGTTTGAAACACACACCACCGAGGAATCTATCAAAATGAATTTTTGGGTTCTTAGCAATTGGATGTATAGGTTCATTCGTCATATACCAAGGTTGTAGATTTGTCAAAAGAGCGCCCTTTTACCTACATACAGATATGTTTTCGTACGTTGTTTAACAATCCAATTGAGTGAATGCTTTTCCTGAACATAGTTGAAAAATAATAATGTACACTTACCCCTCAATTCCTTTTCGATTTAATTAGTTCGTGGGAACCTAGGGGGTTGGCAGTACTAGATTTTTTCTCAACTGCTTTATTTACAGTGTTTGCTTTCAAGCATCCCCGATATTCACCAAACATGATAATGGGTTCTGAAAAAGTGGGGGTCTAACAACCTCACCCAATATTTCGCTTAGCAATCTGTATGGACTAACTCCAATATACTTTTAAGAGAATCAACTAGACAGTCAGACTCAATCTTAATAAAAAGTATATCAAAGAGTTATATCTAAATTTCGCGATTCAATGCCAACTCAAACAAATAGAAATCTGTGAGTCTGATTGAATACAAGAGAAATAACTTGAACGTTACCAAAGACCAATGTTCAAGGATCAATCAATTTCAATCAACAACCAAAGGTTGGATTTACCAATTGATCGATACAACGCACAACCTATGATATTTCAATTATATAACAAAATATAATGCGGAAAAGAAATAACATAGACACCAGAAGTTTTGTTAACGAGGAAACCGCAAATGCAGAAAACCCCGGGACCTAGTCCAGATTGAACACACACTGTATTAAGCCGCTACAGACACTAGCCTACTACAAACTAACTTCGGTCTGGACTGTAGTTGAACCTTAATCAATCTCACACTGATCCAAGGTACAGTTGCGCTCCTTATGTCTCTTATCCCAGCAGGATACTACGCACTTGATTCCCTTAGCTGATCTCACCCACAACTAAGAGTTGCTACGACCCAAAGTCGAAGACTTTAATAAATAAATCTGTATCACACTGAAAAGTCTACAAGAATAGATAAATCTGTCTCCCACAGAAATACCTACGAGTTTTGTTTCGTCTTTTGATAAATCAAGGTGAACAGGAACTAATCTATAACCCGGACTTATATTCCCAAAGAATAGCCTAAAATTATCAATTACCTCACAATAATCTTAATCGACTATCGAAACAAGATATTGCATAATCACAAACGATGAGACGAAGATGTTTGTGACTTCTTTTCTATCTTGCCTATCGGAGAAATTAATCTCAATCCAATCTTATGATTGTACTCAAATACGATAGAAACAGCAAGATCGGATCACGCAACTACAGAGGAAATAGTTGGGTCTGGCTTCATAATCCCAATGAAGTCTTCAAGTCGTTAACCTACATGGTCTCGATAGAAACCTAAGGTTAAAGGAGAATCGACTCTAGCTTATACAACTAGTATCACACAGGAGGTGTGGGGATTAAGTTTCCCAGTTGCTAGAGTTCTCCTTTATGTAGTCTCCAAATCAGGGTTTGCAATCTATGTTACCTTGGTAACAAAGCATTCAATATTCACCATTAGATGAAAACCTGATTAGATTCAAGCTAATATCTTTCAACCGTTAGATAGAACTTAGATTGTCATACACAAATGAAATGCACGTTCATTTAGGTTTGTGTAACCGTACCTAAACGTGTACACCTAGTTGGTTCAACAGTAGTTTACCAATGGTTATATATGAGCACTTTCATATCAACCTTATTCATCTTCACCATAACTAGTTCAAGTGACTCAAATGAACTAGTTAGAGAGTTGTTCAATTGCTTAGATCTCATAGAAGTATACAAGACACAATCGAAGTAAAAATAATTTTGATTCACTCGAATCGATTCATGAACATTATAGCCACGGTTTGCAAATATGCATTCCTTAATTTATAAATGTCTTAGTTCACGAATAAACCGTTTTTAGAAAATAACCCACTTAAGTATGCATACGGGTACGCATACTTAAGTACCCGGACTGAGCTTGTTTTCAGTTCACAAACTTCAGTAGAAATTCATGGGATGTGAACTTCTGACAGTACGCGGACTTAGCTCTGATTATCCTAAATAGCAAAGTACGCATACTTTGGTACAAGGATTTTGGACTTACACAAGTATGAGTTCACATACAATGTTTATATTCATTCCAGGTTATATATTCTAAACTCTCATTTCAATCATTGAAATATTCTTAGAGGATGTTATGTATAGCGGTTATTCACACACTATTTTTCATCAAAGCTATTTTCAAGAGATTGAAACAATAACATGACTTTCGTCACGAGTAAAGATGAACTCGTCCAAAGCGAAAGCTTACCAACACATATTTCGAGAAAAAGATAAGCGAGATAAACTCGGCTCGAAATAACAAATATGTATGATTGAAGTCTATATAGCAATACGACTTTTGTCTCAAGATAAGAGATAGAGTAAATAGACTTTTGAGTGATAGATAAGTTCAAGTCTCCACATACCTTTTTGTCAATGAAGTTCCACCAGTTCCTTGAGTAGTTCTTCGTCTTGTATGATAAACGCCGTGGAGTCTAGAACTCAACTACACTTTCTATCCTAGTCCGAGACTTAGCTATAAGTAGACTAGTAATCAAGACTTATAGTTTTTGCAACTAAACTTGACAAACAAGCTTGAGATAGCAACGCTTGCGAGTTCGACCGAGCAGTGCTCTAACAGGTTCTACTGCGGCAAAATAATCAAGGTAGAAAAAAAAAGAAAATTGTTTGTCCCATCCATTTGACTGCTTACCTTAACTTAAAAAAAGTGGTTTCATCTATCCTTTTTATGCCACCTTACTTGGAAGGTGGGTATTCAGGTGTTTGACACATTGTAACCACTTTCGACTAGACTAGGATGCTATGTGTAAAATCCGGGCTCCCATTTTTGACATTAAATACTTTATCTATTGTGTCTCTACCATGATAGTGCTAAACCGATTTCAGCAGGTAACATATTTCACAGTACTGTACATCTTAAACTATCTAGAGATCACTATCAATTACATGTGCAGTATGCATAATTAAAATGAGTTTGTGATAACAGTTATTGAAAAACACGGCAAGGAGAACTCTACCAGGAAATTGGTTACCAACGTTATTATTTCGGAACTGTTCCGGTGGTTAAATTTAGATTTTTGTATAAACAAGTTCAAGTGTTTACGCATTTCTTAGTATTCAAGTCTAAATTATTCGTTCATCCGCAATAATGAAAATTTGAATTCACCACTTGGTTGGATGTGTTTACTGTCTTTACTATGTACATCTATGTGTTCTGATGGTGTTTAATAGTTCGATTGAATAATTTGAGTCTTTTTTAACGTACTTGCAAAATCAAGCTCCCTCTTTGCAAATTTGAACTCCTATCGCCTTCTACTTTAAGCTTTGTTTGATGGAATTTGTTTTTACAGAGACCGAGCACGGGAAAAAGCTAAGAGTAATAGAAGAAGGAAGAGAAGAGCATCGAAATATAAAAGAAGAACGTCCCATACCACTTTTATTTTTTTTGTAATTTGAAGGTATCATATAGTTGGTCACTGCTGCATCTTTTATCTAATACTTTGTTAACAGTCTTGGTTAATCGAATGGAACAACTAAAAAAAATAGGTTTGTCTCAACCATTTGGTAGTTTTCGGTGAAGATTTAGTGGTTTGAGCTAAGTATAATATTTATGCCACCTTTCGGCACTTGCAGATTACTGTGACACTGTCAGGTTTGATAGAGATTTACTGGTAAAGGCACTGTAAATGGTCCAAGCTAAAACTTTTCTTACAGTTTAGTGGTCCAAGTGGTTGTTGACACTGTTATTTATGACATTCTACATTATATAGAGTATGCTAATTCCAGTAACAAATAATGGATATCAATACCATCTCATAGCCAACAAATGTATTTTATTACAACATTTGAAGCCTACATGATATCCTATGCCATCACCTCCCACATCATCTATACCAACCCCGAGGTCACCATAAGTCACCGAATTCGAAGGTCCAGTAAACATTAAAACGGGGGGATATCGTTGTTAGAGATTGTGTATTTACATTATATTATAATTATACCTGCTAAGTAGCCATCAGATTTGTACCCATATCTTACATAGTAGTCCAAACTGCTTACTATACCACCGACACTCACCATGACTACATCTTCACAAGAAAATTCTTCTCGGATCTCATTAAACCAATGAGGAACTGAGAAAAAAATTGGAAAAAAAGGGGGGGGGGGGAAACTTCTTAATGTCCATTGAAAACAATAAAAATAATTAAAACCATTTTACAATGAGAGGAAATGTACAACATCTTCTTAATGTCCATTGATATGAACTTCTTTCGCAAACTTTTAAAGGCCGTCTAACACCCCAGCTTAAGCCTCATGGGTAACCTATCCAAGGGAGCCGAAGAGGATGGGGGCTGAGATTGTATCACAAGGGGGCAAACTAACTCTACCTTCCATGTTAATTTCTGCAATATTACGCCATTGGGGGCTCGAAACTGGGACCTCCTGGAACGCATAAAACATTGGGGAACGGGATGACCAGCTGATCTAGGTACCTGTTTGCTTTTATATTCGTTCTTTTTATTTTTTTAAGTAAAAAAAAAGTAGTGGACCATAATAATCAGATTCGTTCATTTTGAACAGATTTACCATAATGGAAAAACACGTTTTATTCATCCACATAGCTGGGCTAAAAACAATATTAGCAAATTCCCATAAAAACTATCCTAAGTCAGGAAACAGTGCTTTCCAAAAGGAGCCGACTTACAAAGCAGATACTTTTTTTTTTTGAAGGAGAAAAGCGAACTTTTGATTAATAAACTGTAAACAATTCGTACATCAGATTCAAACAAAAAAATAGTACAAGTAGTGATGAAAATTCCTATTACAGAGGAACTAGAATACACCATACACACTAATTGTATGTAATTCCAAGAGGAATTCGATGCTTTACGACAAATGGTTTTTGAAATTAAATTCAACCATTTTGATTTTGATTTGTGAGTCTTTAAACTCTGATTCTCCATTAAAAAGAAGAAAATCGCCCATAAAATTGTAGTTACAATCATAACCAACAACCACTGATCTTGTATAAAAGGATTCACACCATGTTTGAATGAAGTATCTCCCAAAATATACTTGAATATATGACCACACTTGAACAAATTGTTGCAGAATATATCAAAGATCGCTGTTAAAACAGATAGGAAAACAACTAAATGACCAATATAAGCCATTAGCGATGAGAACACATCTAAACGACAAGAACTAGATGCCATTGATGATTGATTATTGAATAAACCTAAAACCTAAATCGCTTAAGAGAGCGATGGTTTATTTATTTATAATTTACATAAGACTATATGATATGCTTGGCAGATCTGAAATATCAGATCATGCTAAACGAATCAAGAAGAATCATGAAGATAATGGGAAAATCAAGCACTTTTTTGGGAAGTTTTTCAGAGAGAAAAGATAGGAAAGAGAGAGAGTGTTTTCCTAGTCAGACGGTTCACACCTTTGTTGATGGGGAAAAACAATTTGATGGTTTTCTAGGAAGTGGAGAGACGACCGTGCGGATGGAGGCTCCTCAACCGAGCAAACTGCCTAACCTCAAACAGATACACTGCACGGGAGTGCTTTGAGTTCGAGAGATCAATATGTAGGACTCCGGCCTAAACCAAGACAATGGCCATTCCAGAGTCAATTCGGTCAAAAAAATGGAAGAGGGTTGATCTGTAGGAGGGAAGCTGGGAAATGTGTGAGATCAATGATGATCAAAGATTGTGAATGTGTTTAAGGTTTCTGCAAGTTTTCTGTGAACTGTTGAGTTCGAATAAGTTCTGGTCGATTGATTGAATTCTTGAGAGTGATTGCTCGGATCAGAATTCTTCTGTTGTTCAATCGTGGATTCAGAGACTTATTTATATTGCCAGAAAAGTAGACACATTGATCTCCAGTAAGTGTGACGGTTGCTCGAGTGAAAGAGTGGGAAAGTGGGAAAGAGTGGTTTAACCAGTTCCAGGTCGTGCATAGACTTGGTTGATTGTCCACCCACTACTTTGCTAACTCCCTCAACTGCTTGCACGACTTACTCACATTTCTCATCGTGGATGAACACACGTGTTGTAGGCTGCCAGACCAAAACCCTAATTAATATCCCCCATGTGACGTGATTGATGTCTCACGAACGTGGAGTCTGTGAAGCAGACCTGTATTTGATTAGTCAGTCGTTGACTTGATTAGACGATGGGTCTAAGTATTGTTCAGTCGAGCATGGTTGTCGAATGCTCTATGATCCGTGTATTGAACATGTCTGCTGGGACGTATAGTTCTCGAATGAATGACGTTAATAATTGAATCATGATAGTCTGAGAAAATATTGCTTGTACGGTGAATTGTTGAATATTGATAATTGAATCAATATTCGAGTATTTGAGAAAATATTGCTCATTCGATGATTTACTGAATATTGGTAGTTAAATCAATATTCGAGCAATTGAGAAAATATTGCTCATTCGATGGATTACCGAATATTGATAGTTGAATCAATATTCGAGCAATTGAGCAAGTATTATTGCTCATTCGATGAATTACTGAATATTGATAGTTGAATCAATATTCGAGCA